>ML245301.1:4658-95715 GCA_005239495.1 Nicotiana undulata
ACAAGTAAGGTTCGCAATAGAAATAATAATAATAACGGACCCTTTTACGGTCTCCACATATAGACATGAAGTCTTATCATTTATACTTGTTATGTTTCTTTTAGTTTCTACGCATTAATAGCCTTCACAGTACCGATATCCTGGTGGAATAACAGTTAAACCGTGCCTGGGGATAAGACGGGACACAACAAATCAACCAACACTCATATGCCCGTCACTTGGCGAGTGCATCATAGTAGCTATCATCAATTAGCATGTACATTGGGGTTTTGAACCCCTCAGTTCCAAGGTTGAAGCCGTTACTTACCTCGAAACCGGCTCAACTCTACTCCGCCTGGCCCTTTCCTCGAGAATCGGCCTCCAAATGCTCCAAATCTATCAATAATCAATTACATAGCGTCACAATGTGCTAAGGAACAATCCCCAAATCAAAATTTAGCAAAAATACCAAAATCCCGAATTCGATCAAAACCCGGCCATCGGGCCCACGTCTCGAAGGTCAGAAATTTTCAGAACATTAGGTTCCTTGCCTTTTTCCGAGTCCAACCATACCAAGAACATGAAAATCGGACCTCAAATGGTCCTCCAATTCCCCCATTCTTCTTCTCTTAAACCCAAGCCCTAACCACCATTTTTCTACTGTTTTTACCCATGATTTCAACCTAAAATCGTTCTTAATGCACAATATAACGAGTTTGAGTCCAAGAAACTTACCTCCTTGCAGAAACAACGAAATCCCTCTTCAAACCCCTTCAAAACCTCCAACCCGTGTGTAAAAAAATGGTGAAAAAGGACAAATTTCGCGAAGGCTGCCTTATATAGTTCTGCCTAGGCATTTTCGCAACAACGGTATTTTTCTCGCACCTGCGACTCCGCAGGCGCGACATTTTAACCGCACCTGCAAAAATCATTTAAACTCCTAGACTTCGCGCCGGCGGCCTTTTTATCGCAACAGCGGTACCGCAGGGGCGACATATTGACCGCACCAGCGGTCCTTCACTTAACACCCAGAGCCCGCGCCTGCGAACCCACCTCCCGCACCTGCGACCTCGCAGGTGCGATCTTCCTTCCGCCCTTGCGACGAATTCCGCCCTTGCGCCTTCACCCTCGCGCCTGCGATGTCCGCACCTGCGGCCCAAGCATCGCAGGTGCGATCGCACCAGCAGTAGCAGCTTCAGCTGCATTTCAAGTTCCAATTCCTCCGTTTAATGCCCGAAATCAAATCCGAGCCCCTAAAGACCCCAACCAAACATACCAACATATCAAACATGGTTATTCAAACTTAATTTTTCCATTCCAAGGTGTATTTTAGTTTTAAAATCAATTAGGACGTTTATGGATTTTATCTTGGACAAGTTACGATGGAGTACACTTGTTGTTTTTGAGCATATGGAAAACACGTCACATGAAATGCACCCGTGGTTGCTATATGCATTTTATTGGTTGTTTGGAGTTGAGGGTCGGAGGCATGAGTTGCCACTCCCGAGTGTAATTTTATGGTAATTTATGGACAATACTTGATTCTTTACCAAAATTTCAAATTAAAGGTATCATTCTACTTAGATGGTTGCCTAAAATGATATTCATTAGCCTAAAAGGTAGCATATTTCGGGCTATGGCCATATTTTAGCCCCCATTAATCACTTAGGCCATCCTAGTTTGGCTCATTTTGTAAGAAGACCACTAATCAGGGAACTCAATTTTTGATCAAATCTTAAGATCTTTACTTCCTAATTTTGGATAAATGATAGGAAGTGTGTTAATCAAGATGTGCCACATTTGGGTAGATATACATATACCTATAAAATTATAGACATACAAATACATTGTTTACTGATCTTACATCAAATTAGTAAGCTAAAATTACTTTATTTTTTTAGCACTTTGTAATTTTCCAACGAAGAATATAACACAAGGAAGTTTTATCAATTCTAAGTCAGCAGTTCTTTGTCAATTTAGGTAGCCTAATCACATGCTTCAAGGTCCAAAAGTGTCCATACATCAGGTTTCGGAAAGTTTGACAGGATACGAGATGAACTAGAAATAATCTACTAAATCCAATTATATTGAAACAACCGAATTTTGAAATAACTGCTTCTAAAATCCGATAAAACGTTTACGAAAGGTTCCACGGGGAACTGATTTGAATACCAGATCTTCTTTTGATTAAAACGCTTATTTTTCATTTTTGAACTACCTTCAAAGCGAAACAGATTCAAAATTCAGGGGAATCGCCTCACAATTTAGTTTGAACATTATAAACTAAAAGGGATAAAAATGAATATACAGTCCAATTTAGGTTACAATGATGCTGAAAATAAATACAGATGAATTACAACTTGTCTACTACTATCAAGATACATTTTCAGAGGAAAGAAAAACTAAAAGTGAAGATTTTAACTAATTTGTTTGACTTGAATTCCCTTAAGGCCATACATTTGGTCCTCCTTTGTAATCTATAGAACACCTAAACTAATTAGGTGTTATGCATCCATCAGAACCAAACTGACCATGAGAAGGTCAAATCTAATCTTGATAACGCTTATGCTAAGCTATACAAAAAAAAAAAAAGAATTATTTGTGCACCTTTTGGTGTGAACCTGACCATGAATGGGTCAGATTTTAATCCCATAATGTCAACACTAAACTAAGTCTAAATCTATATGGTGCCTTGCTTACTAAGTCTCTTCAGTGAACAAGGAACACAAATAAGAGCATCTCTTATCATTAATCTAAGATTATAAGTCCAACACTTTACTATTTGGCCAATATTTAGGATATACCTTCGAGCATTGTCAAAAAATGAATATAATCATGACAAAAGTTAGATTCAATCCTTAATGACACTCTTAGGGGAACAAAGCATATTCATAGTTTTTATGGACTGAACCTGGCCATAAAAGGGGTCGGATTCAGCTCCACAGATTTCATCTTTCGTTCCCCTTGACAATTACACCATAATTTTGACTTTTTAGGCTTTTATAGAGACATAATCTGACCATTTAAGAGATTCAGATTCTTTACTCTAAGAGGCCTTTCGACTATTTATTTTATACCCTAACAGAGGTACTTCAGGGATATGCTACTGTTTATGCACTATTATGGGGTGAATTTGACTATTGAAAGATCAAATTCATCTACCCTAATGCAAATTCTAACACAATTCTAAACTATATAGAAACTTTGATTATTTAGGCATTTTTAGAGGATGAATCTGACCATTCAAAGGTTCAGATTCCTCACTCTAATTCCCTTTCTTAACTATATACTTTATACCCGTAAAGGGTGATTTCCCGCACTCTAGGCCACTGTTTAGGCACTACCAAGGGGTGAATTTGACTATTAAAAGTCAGATTCATCTACCCTAGTGCCAATATTTTAAAGTATTCTCGAGATTTGCTTATTGAATCTCTTCATTGACCAAGAGACTCCATCAAAAGCATATTTCTTCACTTTTATGGAAAGAATCTGACCATAGAGTAGGTCAGACTCAACATCCTAGTGCAGATTTTATACTAAATGGATTACCACAAACTAGTATCTAACAATACCCAATGCATTTTAACCAACTTGAGAGCAAACAGAATGACCCCAGGGATTTAGATATGGTGCACACAATATATATTCAAATTCCTTAACTAATACTACTTCAGACTTAGAGATCAAGAACAAAGAAGAAGATTCAGCTTAGCATGATCTCAAAAACATAGCAAGAATCAAATATTTCAGCATCAAGTTAACACAAGTTCTGAGTCTAAACAATTTCATTTAAGGTTCAAATGTTACATACCTCTTTTGAAGAGAAAATAACAAAACTCCTGACCAAATAAAGGCCAGGTAATCAGCAAAACAACAAAAGGGAGAAAGATCCAGCAGTAACGAAAGCACAACCAAAACAGAAAACCCAGCAACAACCAATAGGATGAAACAACCCAGAAATTCGAGTACAGCTGCTTAAAAGCTCTCAGAATCAGGCCACTAAGGAAGAGCAAGGGGCTGAGAGTGAAAATAGTACACTGATGATTTTTCTTCAAAGGGAACATCCCTAATTTCTTTTTGTTTTCTAATATTTAGTGTTCAAAATGAGGCAATTTCAGAATGTAGAGAGAACTTTTTAGTGTCTAAAAAAATCTGAAATTTTATCTTTAAAAAGTCCCTTGAATCTATACAAAGAGGGTCTATTTATAGGAATCTTAAGGATGGGATATGCCTTGGCATATTCCTCATCCAAAAGGCTGAAATAGTACATAGGGCAACTGTCATTCTTATCTTTGGGACAACTGCCCCTATTCTAGAACCTTCCTACCTATTAAAAGACCCTTTTACCCTTAAATTTCTTATTTCCTAAGTCTACATTACCTAATGTACCCCTTGGAGTCCCTGAATTTACCATTGGTTAATCAGGGTTAAACTCACTTGGGTTAATATTTAAACTTTGGTTAGTTAACCCTAGTTATATTCTTTAGTTAACTATTAGTTGTCCTTAACTAAGGTTATGTTAACTAATTAAAGGTTAATTGATTAGGTTCCTATTAGTTAACTAGGTTTAGCTTGTTAATTAATGTAAGTCAATCAATTTAATTCGTTAACCCAAGTTAACTGATTTAGTTTAGTCAACTCAACTCAATTACTAAAAATCAGAGACTTAACCAATTATTAAGCCTAGGTTAAATGATTGGTTTTGGTTAATTAACCCTAAACTAGTTATCTTAGACAGATTTTAGGATTTAATTAATTACTTAAGAGGTTACCAATTTAGGTTAACCTACTAATCAAGATGTCTTTTAGGAGATTACCCTTAATCAAGTTAATCTTAAGTTAATTCATGACCATTAAGTGGTTCTTTAATTAACTGGGTAGTTAAACTAATTAACCTAATTATAATGTACTCAAGTAAAACATGAAGCAATTAGCCAAACCAGATGGTCCTTCCTGAAGCAACAACAGTAGATTCTAACAAATACATAAACAAAAGCAGTCGTAATAGATAATCTAATCAAACGAGGCAAGGCATCACAGAAACAATGCATATATCAAACTACGTTGATTATCATGATTGTCATGGAACCTTTATTACTAATTAACGGGGACTAACACATGATCAACATGAAATAAGTTCTGAGTTTGAAATATTTAAGCGAAAAAGAACATGAATAGGCCCGGGACAGCAGTGGAACGGAATTTATACAAAAATCAATAATGAATTTCAAGTTAATAAACACGTTAATCATGCTATCATGTTCAAGACATATACAGAGAAACAAGAAAAAATGTTTTGACCAACACTTTTTAGATTCAAACTAGTAGGGACCAAATTCTAGCCTAGGTGATCAATTTTACAAATAACAAGAAGAAGGGAAGCACCTAGTTAAGTGGGAACAAATTGGACGGATTCCGGCGGCTGGCCGGAGTTTGGCCGGACTCGGGTGGGTTTGAGAATGAGTCAAACCCACATGAATCAATTGCTCTTTGTCAAGAGCAACTGACTCATGAAGGTCTGAGTCGTTGAAGGTCCTTGAATCAGCGAGCATAGGAAATCTAGGGTTTCGTAATCCTAGATCTAAAATTGGAAGATTTTGGGTGGGATTTTGGTGGAATCAATGACAGGAGGGGACTGAGAAGGAGCAGGAGAGTGTATAGTGAAGATTTGGTTCGGATTGGTGGAGTTCTGCCGCCGGAGGCGATTTCTGGCCGGCGGAGCACGGCGGAGAAAGGGTGGCACTGCGGTGGGAGATGGTGGTGCTGGGCGGAGGCCGAGGAGGTTAGAGAGAAGGGAGAGATGAAGAGGATGAGAGGGTTAGACTTTGGTCTTTGGGGGGGGGGGGGGGGGGGGGGGGGGGGGAGGGAGAGGCTTTGGAACAGTTAAATACTAAAAGGGGTGGGGAGTTCTCAACCATTTGATCAAAAGAGATCAACGCTGTGGATCCTCCATAACTTAAACGATGTCGTTTTGGGTCAGGGGCTGGGGCAGGCCGGGTGTAAGGTTGGGCTGGGTCGTTTGGGTGCTTGTAGAGACTAATTCTTTGGGCCTGGGCAAGCTGAGCCCAGGTCCTAATTAACACCTATAGCTAATTATATGTAGTTAACCTCTATATTTAATTAGCACCCTAATTAAATCCTATAATTAATTAATATTAATTAAACCTATTTATATCTAAATAGAAATACAATAATTAATTCTAAACCTCATTTTCGCCTAATCATAAATTAATTACCGATAAATAATTAATTTTGTATTCCTAATTAAATCCATGATTCATCGGGATAATAATAAAAGAAATGATTATTTTTAGTAGTTAGTTGTTAAAGCTTCATTACCTCAAATAAACATCGTTCGTTTATTAATTAATTCGAATAATAAATTCATGATTTTAAGAAGGGTGAATTATGAATATGAAAATGCAAATAATTCACAATCAATCACTAAAACTCAACAAAATTAATTTATTGTACTGAATCTGTAGGAATATGTGGTAGGTAAAAAATGACACGCTCACAACAATGACTGTCCATTAGTGATCAGGTGAAGAGGAAGCACCGATGCTTCAAAAGCTACTAAGCCGAAGGCGGCTGAACCGAAGGTTGCTGATATGCTCAATCTCGGGTTGAAGAAGCTTCTGAGTGGAACTCGAGAAAAGCCCCTGAACCGCTTGGTGATAAGGACACGCCTTGTCCTGGAGGGCACTTGGTCAAGAAACTCGAAGGGCCCAACCCCGAAGTTCCTCGGGAGCAGAAGAAGGCCCCGATTGATCCACTCGCGGTAATTGAAGTGGATGACTCTTCGCCAGGTCCGTCGTTTTCTCCAGGGCAAATACGGGATGCCCAATATATGAAGACTCCCGACGTGGGGGATTCCCATGGAGAGAATGATATATTCGGAGAATGCTTCGCCGGAGTTGAGGAAGGCCCCGACCTTGACACCTCGTTCATATTTGAAGAGGCCGAGAAGCTTCGGAAATAGGTAATATTTGACTTAACAACCATACTTTTTGTTTGGTTCTTGCCTTTCTGACCTCCTTCCTTTGTGTTTAGGCCATGATGCTCTTCGACCAAGCCTTTTCCAAGTCACAAGCTGAGTTGGCCCATTGCGAAGATGAGCTTAGGAAGCTTATGTCAGAGTCGGATGAACTTAAGGCTCTTTATGCCAAAAGAGAAGAGGAACTCAATGACCTTCGAGCACGTTTGGAGAAGGTGTCCCAAGAGCAGGTCGGGTTCGTCGAGCAGGTAACATAGCCCTTATGGGCTTATTTTATACTTATTCGTTTTAGTGTCTAATGTTTCAACTCGATTCTTGCATCTCAAGCAGAAAGATGACTTGGTGGGGCAACTCCGGGAGGAGCTTAGGGCCAAAGATGCTGAGATCCTCGGGTTGAAGCAACGCATGGATGATCTGTCCTCCGAGAAGGATAATCTTCGAGAAAAGTTCACCTCGGCTGAGCATCAACTTCAGATCGCAATAGAGGAAGGTCGTAAATATAAGGAACTTCATATTGAGTCGGCCGTTGAATTGTCCAAGGTCATGTGTGAAGCTAATGCAATCATGTTCACATATCGGACTGATTCTACTGCTACCAATGCCCGAGCTAAGAAGGAAGCTGATACAACCGAGCTTAAGTTAACACGTGCCATTAATCAAGCTCGACTGGAGTCTCAAAGGCAAACCCTCGAGGAGGTACGTGCCGAAGGCTTTGATCTTTCCGCCGAGATAGAGAAGGTGAAGGCCTTGGAAGAAGAGGCAGCGACATTGCTCTCTTCCGATGAGTATTCTGCCAGCGGCTCCGAGAGTGGGGAGGGGGGGGACGAAGATGAAGTCCCCGAGGAGGAAGAGGCTGCCGAAGGTCAGGTTGTCGAAGGTCAAGCGATCGAAGATGCAGCTCTTGAGGAAACTACTTCTGATCGAGTGACCCCGATAGTAGACTAAGCTTCGTTTATTTTCCTTTTTTTTGAAAGGGCTCCGTGTGGGAGTTTTGTATACATACTTTTGGACCATCATCTGAATATAAGGAATATTTTGTTTCATCTTCGTTTTGTGCTAATTTCTTTTTTGCCTTTGCTTTCGAAATGAAATTTTGGTGTTGTTGACTATCAGTCCGATGTATTGGACTTATAATACCCTTAGGTTTCGTGTTTGATCAACGATCGATAATAGGTGACCAATTAAGGTCCGATCTTCGAGCTAAACTTTATCTCGGGAGTTTTGAGTTCGAACTGGGAAAGGTATCAAGCATGGTGTGCTTCGGCCTTTAAGTTCTTTAAGTATTGGCCCTTAGGCTCTAAAACATCGGCCCTAAGGCTCTTTTAGGTTGGACCTTAGGCTCTTTTATATCGACCCTTAGGTTCTTTAGATTGGCCCTTAGGCTCTAAAATATCGGCCCTTAGGCTCTTTTAGGTTGGGCCAATTTGGCTTCTAAAATGGCTACAATTTTCCCTCTTTCTGGCTAAAGACTTGGTAAAAAAATTTGTTATGCCGTGGCATGTATTTATATTCGTTCGATTTTTCGATGGTTCGACTGTTTGGAACCTTGTTTGCAAGTCGATGTACAACGATAATCGAGTACCTTTTGAGGTTTTCTCGAAAGTTGATATTTTCGAAGCCTTCACGTTATTCGGGGTTGATTTTATCGAAGCTCATTTTCTTTTGCCGAGGTACCGATTTTTTGAAGTATTTGAAGGCCTTTAGTTTTATGGCGGAAGTCGGACGTCTCCGAGCCGCGTTATTTCGGTTGTAGCCTTTTCATATGACCGTAGTCTTTTATATGGCCGTAGCCTTTAGTCCCCGAGTGAGATGGCCTTGGCCTTAATATCGAGGGGATGCCTTTTTAAGGTCGAGTATGCCTCATTGAGGTCTTATGAGTTTGAGTACGCCTCATTGAGGCCTTTATAAGTTCGGGTATGCCTCATTGAGTTCTTATAAGTTCGAGTATGCCTCTATGAGGTCTTATAAGTTCGAGTATTTGATGACTCGATGTGTTGACTGTCAATGACAGTCCCCGAGTATTCGGGTGTAATTGGCCCTTGAGCCGTAACATGTGAAAATAGTAGACTTCTTTGAGGCACAAAGTGTTTTGATATAATAAGAATGCTTCTTTGAGTAATTGATACATGCGTACATGTTTTTGCCATCGGGGGCTTGACTATTCTACACGGACATGGTTCTTTTGACCGTTTGGCCCATTACAAGATTCTCCTCTCGAGGCCCTCCTTGGCATGACCTGTTTTCTTCGAAAATGTAACCTCCAAGGGTGATGCCCCCCAGTATTCGAGGTTGATTTAAAAGAAGCCTTGAATACTTGTTTTCCTTAGGTAGGTGTTGCCTCGTTAAAAACCTTGCCGGTAAAACCCATTTGGGGTAAAACGCAACCTAAGGGAGAAAGAGTGCAACACATGCTTTAAAACCCAAGGTCTTCGAGTTGAAGGGTGCTTCGATATCTCCAATCGAACACCTGTAAGGAGTTAGTATAAAATATAAATGAAAAGGGGAGAAGGTCATACCTCAGCAATAATAGCATTTGAGAAATGATATATCCCAATTATTTGGTAATTGCTCGCCTTCCATCATGCCGAGTTTATAGGATCCTTTGCCCACGACTCCGAAGACACGGTACGGTCCCTCCCAGTTAAGTCCTAACTTTCATTCACTTGGGTTTTGAGTATTGAGGGTGACTTTCTTGAGAACTAAGTCCCCGACTCCGAAGTAGCGGAAGTTCGTTCTTCTGTTGTAGTACCTTTCGATCCTTTGTTTTTGAGCGGCCATTCGAACCAATGCGGATTCACGTTTTTCATATAGTAGCTCGAGGGAAGTGTTCATGGACTTGTTGTTCGAGTCCTCGGTGGTATACTGAAATATGACGCTCGGTTCCCTGACCTAGACTGGGATTAATGCCTCGGACCCATATACCAAAGAAAATGGGGTATCCCCCGTTCTTGACTTTGACGTCGTTCGATATGCCCATAACACCTCGGGCAATAATTATCTCCACTTTCCCTTCACATCATCCAACCTTCTTTTCAAATTTTGAATGATGGTTTTGTTTGTGGACTCGGCTTGGACATTTGCACTTGGGTGATAGGGTGTTAACAGAATCCTTTTGATTTTATGATCCTCGAGGAATTTCGTCACTTTGCTGCCGATGAACTGCTTCCCATTATCGCATGTTATCTCGGCGGGTATCCCGAACCGGTATATGATGTGGTCCCATATGAAGTCGATGACCTCTTTTTCTCTTGTTTTCTCGAAGGCCTGTGCTTCGACCCATTTTGAGAAGTAGTCAGTCATAAACAAAATAAATTTAGCTTTACCTGGCATCGTCGGTAGAGGACCGACGATGTCCATCCCCCATTTCATGAATGGCCATGGAGATAGGACCGAGTGGAGTTGTTCACCGGGTTAATGGATCATCGGTGCAAACCTTTGGACTTGTCACATCTTCTAACGGACTCCTTTGTGTCTTTTACCATGCTATCCCAATAATATCCTGCTCTGATCACCTTTCGAACCAAGGAATCGGCACCAGAGTGATTCCCATAAGAGCCTTCGTGGATTTCTCATAGTACGTAATCAGTGTCCCCTGGTCCTAAGCACAGTGACAGTGGTCCGTTGAAGGTCCTTTTATACAACGCCATTTTCATCGAGTGAAAATCGAGCTGCCTTGGCTCGGAGGGCCCTCGATTCCTTCGGGTCCGAGGGGAGCTTCCCATGCTTCAAGTAGTCGATGTACTTATTCTTCCAATGCCACGTTAGGCTTGTCGAGTTGATTTCTGCATGGCCTTCTTCGACCACAGACTTCGATAATTGGACGACAGTCCCCGGGACAATATCACCTTCTTCGACCGATGACCCCAGATTTGCAAGCGCATCGGCCTCGCTGTTCTATTCTCGAGGTACATGGACCAATGTCCACTCTTTGAAGTGATGCAATGTCACCTGAATTTTTTCTAAGTATCTTTGCATCCTATCCCCTCGAACCTCAAAGCTCCCATTCATTTGGTTCACTACCAAAAGGGAGTCACATTTGGCCTCGATGACCTCTGCTCCTAGGCTCTTGGCCAACTCGAGACCTGCAATCATGGCCTCATACTCGGTCTCATTGTTATTTACTTTCAAAGTTTTTATAGATTTTCTAATGATGTTTCCCGTACGCGGTTTTAGAACTATACCGAGCCCGGACCCTTTCACATTCGAGGCACCGTCTGTGAAAAGGATCCATACCCCTGATGATGTGCTCGTTTTTAGAAAGAGTTCCTTTTCTACTTTGGGCACAAGGGCAGGCATGAAATCGTCCACGAAGTCTGCCAAGATTTGAGACTTGATAGCCATTCGGGGTTGATACTCGATATCATACCCTTCGAGTTCGATGGCCCATTTGGCCAATCGGCCTGATGATTCGGGCTCATGCAGAATGTTTGAAGTGGATATGTAGTTAATACACATATAGGATGACATTGAAAATATGGTTTCAACTTCCTAGATGCACTTATTAATGCAAGGGCTAATTTTTCTAAATGTGGATACCTAGTTTCAGCATCTCCTAGGGCCCGACTTACATAATAAATAGGAAATTGCGTACCTTGCTCTTCTCGAACCAACACGACACTTACCGCTACCTCGGACACGACCAAATACAAATATAGTGTTTATCCTACTTCGGAGTATGAAGCAAGAGCGGGCTCGATAGATACCGTTTTAATTCTTCCAAGGCTTGTTGACACTCCGGGGTCCATGCAAAGTTGTTTTTCTTCTTGAGTAGGGAGAAGAAATGATGGCTCCGATATGATGGCCTCGAGATAAATCGGCCAAGAGCAGTTATTCGTCCGATCAGCCGTTGCACGACTTTCACATTATCTACGACGGTGATTTCCTCGATGGTTTTGATTTTATCGGGGTTGATATCGATCCCCATATTCGACACCATGAAACCTAAGAACTTGCCCGAGCCGACCCCGAAAGCGCAATTCTCGGGGTTGAGTTTCATGTTGTACTTCCTTAGGATATCGAACGTTGCCTGCAAATGGGTCAAATGGTCCTCTGGGCGCATGGACTTAACTATCATGTCATCAATGTAAACGTCCATAGATTTTCCTATTTGATGTTCTAATATCTTATTAACTAGCCATTGATATGTTGCTCCTGCATTTTTTAGCCCGAAGGGCATTACATTATAGCAATATGTACCATACTTCATGACAAACGAAGTCTTTTCCTGGTCTTCTAGGTTCATTTGAATTTGATTGTACCCGGAGTAGACTTCGAGAAAAGTAAGGATATCGTGGCTAGCCGTAGCATCGATTAGACGCTCGATGTTGGCCAATGCGAAGGAATCTTTAGGCCATGCTTTGTTTAAATCTTTATAGTCTACACACATTCTAAGTATTTCCCTTTTAGGGAATACCACTACGTTAGCTAGGCATTCAAGATATTTTACTTCCCTAATGGATCCTATTTTGATAGGTTTGGTTACCTCGTCTTTGATGAATGCATGTTTTACCTCGGATTGAGATCTCCTCTTTTGCTTCACCGATTTAAATCTGGGATCGACACTTAATCGATGGGTAGTTATCTTCAGTGGGATCCCTATCATATCTAAGTGGGACCAAGCAAAGCAATCAATGTTATCAATAAGGAATTGAATGAGTTTTTCCCTGAGTTCGGGAGTTAATCCTGTTACCAAGTATACCTTTTGTTTCGGCAGGTGCTTGATCAATATCACTTGCTCGAGCTCCTCGATGGTGGACTTTGTGGTATCAGACTCCTCGGGGACAACGAAGGCTCGAGGGGTGAGGAAATCTTCTTCTTCGTCACCCGTTAATCGATCACCTTTCCCTCGGGTTGTACCGAGGGTATGGGCTGTGATTGCTATTTTGCTTCCTGTTTGTCCTTCGATTCTTCCGATGTGGAGGGAGTCGGTACTGGTGCCGAGTCCTGTACTGCGAATATTTCATTAGTTGCATGCTGTTCTCCGTATACTATTTTTACGCCATCCTTTGTTGGAAAATTCATCATTGATGAAGGGTTGATGACACTGCCCTTATGTTATAGATCCATGGTCTTCCAAGCAAAGCATTGTACCTCATGTCACATTCGATGACATGAAACTTGGTGTCTTGTATGGTTCCGGCCACGTTGACGGGGAGGACGATTTACCCCTTCGTCATTTCACTTGCCATGTAGAAGCCATTCAAGACTCGAGGTGCTGGTATTTGGTCGAGTAGTCCGAGCTGCTCCACGATCCTTGACCTGATTATATTGGCCGAACTACCTGGATCCACGAGAACACGTTTTACTTGAACTTTATTTAAAAAGATAGAAATTACTAGTGCGTCGTTGTGAGGCTAAGAAAAGGCCTCGATGTCTTCCTCGCTGAATATGAGGGTATCCTCGGGTATGTAGTTCCGATATCGCTTCTCCCTGGTGATAGATACTTTGGGATGCTTGCATATGGGTCCCTGTGGGACGTCGATTCCGCCGATAATCATATGAATGACATGTTGTGGCTCCTCCGGTTCATTCATCCTGTTTGTATCTCTTTCTCGGAAGTGGTTCTTGGCACGGTCGCTGAGAAATTCTTGAAGGTGCCCCTCGTTGAAAAATCAGGCTACCTCCTCTCTAAGATGCCTACAGTCCTTGGTCCTATGACTATGAGTGCCATAATACTTGCACATTAAGTTGGGGTTTCTTTGAGAAGGATCTGTCTGAATGGGCTTGGGCAACCTGGTATCTCTGATTTTGCCAATGGCTGAGACGATTCTTGAGGCATCGATATTAAAGTTGTATTCTGATAATCGGGGTGCCTACACCGATCCCGAATGCCTATCGAACCCGGTCTTACTCATGAATCCCCGAGAATTTTTCCCTCGGTCTGCTCTTCGATCATTTCGAGGTATGTTGCGCCTCGAAGAGTTCCTTCTATCTTCAATGTATGGTTGATATCTTTCCTTATTTGGCCTTGGCTCCATGTCTGCATCTCTCGACTCCTTTGCTAGTAGTCTGCTTGGATAAACTTAGCCCGAGGGGGCTCTCAACTGGTCGTCCTCGACCCTAATTTTCGACTGGTACCTGTTATGCACATCCGCCTAAGCCACGGCGGGATACTCGATCAAGTTTTGCTTCAGCTGCCTCGAAGCTATCGAACATCATTCATTCAGCCCCCGAGTGAAGGCTTGCACGGCCCATTCATCGAATATTGGTGGTAATTCCATCTGCTCCAACTGAAAACGGGAGACGAACTCCCTCAAAATCTCGTTCTCTCTTAGCTTGATTTTGAACACATCGAACTTCCTTGTTGCAACCTTTATGGCACCAGCATGTGCCTTTACAAATGAGTCTACCAACATGGAAAACGAATCAATAGAGTTTTAGGGCAGGTTCTCCAACTGAAAACGGGAGACGAACTCCCTCAACATCTCGGTCTCTCTTTGCTTGATTTTGAACACATCGAACTTCCTTGTTGCAACCTTTATGGCACCAGCATGTGCCTTTACAAATGAGTCTGCCAACATGGAAAACGAATCAATAGAGTTTTAGGGCAGGTTATGGTACCACATCATGGCCCCCTTAGCAATGTTTCTCCAAACTTTTTAAATAGAACTGACTCTATCTCGGCGTCCTTCAAATCATTCACCTTTATACCACAAGTGTATGTGGTGATGTGCTCGTTGGTTCCGTTGTATTTTGGTATGTCGGGCATCTGAAACTTCTTCGGAATGGGCTTCAGAGCCGCACTCGGGGGGAATGGTTTTTGTACAAACTTCTTCGAATCCAATCCCTTCAAAACCCGAGGTGCTCCCGGTATCTGGTCGACCCTCGAGTTGTCGTTTTCTACTTTCTTATCGTTGTCCTCTATCTTCTTTTCTCCCGGCTCAACCCTCTTAGTGAGTTCCTCGAGCATCCTCATGATGGTGGGGTCAGTTCCTGACCCATTATTGCTTGATCTCCCTGGAGATGGCTCAACTCGATGAGATGTTTCTGGTCTTGCTATGCTCGGAGTCTTTTGCTGACTCTGTAATTGAGCGCTAACAACTTGTTTCCCTTGCAACATTTCAAAGATTACTTGTAGGATGACTTCTCTTTCTTCTCGAGCCTGTGTTCTTTGTACGTCAGGTTGGTCCCCTCCGCGTAAACTTCCTTAAATATTAGTGTCCAAGTCGACGTGTAAAGCAATGTGAGAACCAACGTCGACTGGGTGTGGTGCTGGTGCTACCCCAGGGTTAAGCGGTGGCACACCGGTCTCTGAAGTCGTTACACTGTTTTCTCCATGGAATCCAAGGCCGTTGTTTCCGTGCTCGGATGCGTTTGCAGTGTTAGACATTTTTAGCCTGAAATCAAAGAATCTTTGACAAGAAAAAGTGTGAAGAATAACGTGTGTTATCAGAAAACTAGCACTAATATAATCACTATTATCTTTAGCCCCACGGTGGGCGCCAAACTGTTTACCTCGAAAATGGTTTTAACAATTATATTTGATTTGTGGTTCTAAAAATATGTGATTTATTCTAATACTAGTAAATAAGCAAGAAATATTAAGTGTATGTGAGAAGAAATAGCAGACCAAACCAGTGTTGTTACTACAACAGGGACCTCGAGCTCGATATTCGGGGGCCTCGAGGTAAACTAAGAGTAGTAAAGTAAGAACAATAAAGTAAGATCAATAAAGCTGAAGAATAATTTTGAGCACAGTAAACGAGAAAAGCAGAGAGGACTGTTCAATAAAATCCCCTTTACAAATGATTGGAGTCCCCTTTATATAGGAGGGGAAAATACCTTTCTATTTACAGTAAAAAATCCTATTGGTACAGTTGTATAACCGTCTAGTACGGATTTGTACGAACCAATCCTGAGATTTACACCTTGACCTATATGTCCTTGAGAAATTCCCGTTTTTTCTTGAGTGTCATCGAGATTACACTGTTTTCGAGATAGGCCATGTTGGGCCCTTGATTTGCTTCTAGAGATGCACACGCTTCATCTAGACTTGCTTCTCACTTCGAGTTTTCCAAGCTCAGGGCTCGGGGTACCGTGCGCCTTCAAAGTTGGCCTCTCCGAGTTCGACGGTATACAAAGATTGTCATTTTTTTGCCATTTGAAAAAGTATATTGATATCACTAATTTTTAATTAGCATGTCGAAATCTTAAACCAAATAAATATATTTTTGATACTTAAAGTGATACATTTAAGTTGAGGGAGATGATCTATTGCAATGCTATCCCAAGCCATCGTTAGCGGGACTATTCCCACAGAGTTTGCCTTCAGTTCTCCTAATTAAGTCCAATCTTGGACCAAATTCAGTGCACTTTATTTTCCCCATATGTCAGACAACAAAATCAAGGAAATCAGCTGACTGAAAAAAAGTTTTGCTGGCCACGTGTTGCTCTAGCAATCAATTATCAAAACGTGATATTACTATTCACAAGCCCAAATGTGACGGGTGGCCAAGGTTTGCGTGCTTTCATTTAAAACTTTATTTATGTCCTTGACAGCCAAATCTACTAATACTAGTACCTACGATTCACAATAAGTGATCAATTTCTTTTTTTAATTTGATTTTAAAATAAATATACAGTTATATAATCAAGAAAGAATTTAATTTACTTTTACAAAATAATTTTTATGTACATATCTCTAAAAAAATTCTTATTTCTCACATTAAATTTTTAATTATGGATAGTTTAGTCATATTATGTATTTTAGTTCGAAAGAGCTTCAGATTAGATTCAACACTACATACGATATTCCATTCCGAGTCCCCCGAAGGACAGAATAGCACTTCTTAGTGACTAGGAGCGGAGAGCCCGTTGCACCTTGTTTGTATAGAATTTAATATTTTCTTAATGGGTGTGCTAAAATTAAATTGATCACTTATTGTGAACCAGACGGTGTACTAGTTTAGACTAAGGATATAGACTTGGATACAAATCTACTACAGTATAACCCACGCATATACACTTGGATACAAATTTACTGTATAAAGTATTAACTAGGCATATTGACTTGCATACGGCTGAAAAATCAATATAACTTTTCGGGTTAATTGGTTCAATTGTGGGATAGACTATCAGATATGATTAACTTTTCCACTTTTTCGAGGGAATAACTTATATGGTCCCAAATTTTATTGGGGATTAGTATTTATGCGATTACCAAACGATCCTTAGGTTATAGTGAAGCATACCTTGTAATGTATAAATTTATAACTTCATTTTGATCTGTTGATTGATGAATATTATTGGAAACAAGATGCCGCTATTGGTCATAAACTTTCCTTTTATTTATATTTTTTGCCAGTGGATTTGGTTTATTTTCTATACTTCAACTTTGAGATTCCAAGCTATAAATGAATATAATAACTGGTGGTTACTTAAGTCATACACTAAAAGCGAAGAAGTCTAGGTAGGTCATAGGGAAGTTTGGCCCAAGGAGCACTTACCATAGCCGTACTTTTTCCACTATGCAAAAATTGTATTGTCAACCACATAATTAAATTGGGCGGTGGCCGATGGTCCATTATCAAAAAAGAAACGTTGTACATCAGATGGACATCCTTGTGACAGCTAGGATCTAACTATGGAAAAGAATAAAAAGAACAAAAACCAAAATGGCCAAAAACTCCAACGTCTCTTTGCACACAACAGCTCAATTCCACAAAAAGTAATGATATGAAGCACTGAATTATGAAATGGTCGGTCACTATGATAATGAAACTTAAATCATTAATGCATGTCAGTAGGGGCCTAATATTGCATTGTACTCCTATATAAACACCTTTAGTATTTCACTCACTCCCATCAACGGGTAAACAAACATTAATTCTTTCTCAAGTCGAGTAATTTTTAGCTGTGAATTGAGAAAAAAGAATGGAGAACAAAGAAGAAGATGTGAGATTAGGAGCAAACAAATATTCAGAGAGGCAAGCAATTGGGACGGCAGCGCAGAATGACAAGGATTATAAGGAGCCACCACCAGCGCCACTGTTTGAGCCAGGAGAATTGACGTCATGGTCATTCTATCGTGCTGGAATTGCTGAGTTTATGGCTACTTTCCTCTTCCTTTACATCACTATCTTAACAGTGATGGGTGTTTCAAAGTCTGAATCCAAATGCTCCACTGTTGGTATTCAAGGCATTGCTTGGGCTTTTGGGGGCATGATTTTTGCCCTTGTCTACTGTACTGCTGGCATTTCTGGTAAGCATTTCGAAAACTATACTCCATCCGCCTCTGTTGCCGACTAACTAACTAATGGTTTTTGTTGTGGGGAATATAATATTGCAGGAGGACACATAAATCCAGCAGTGACATTTGGGCTGTTCTTGGCAAGAAAATTGTCGTTGACAAGGACGGTGTTCTACATGGTGATGCAGTGTCTTGGTGCTATCTGTGGTGCTGGTGTCGTCAAAGGGTTCGGCAAAACTCTTTATCAAACAAAGGGTGGTGGTGCCAATGTTGTAAATCTTGGTTACACAAAGGGATCAGGTCTTGGTGCTGAGATCGTTGGTACTTTCGTTCTTGTTTACACTGTTTTCTCTGCCACTGATGCTAAGCGTAGTGCTAGGGATTCACATGTCCCTGTAAGTATGCATAGCCTCCTTTTTTCCCACCTTTTTAGCAAAAAGATATTACTGGTAGGTTTTGTGGGTAATTAATGTGGCCTTAAAACTGATATTTGGAATTGGGTTATGTTTTAATTTAGATTTTGGCACCATTGCCTATTGGATTTGCGGTGTTCTTGGTACACTTGGCCACAATTCCAATCACTGGAACTGGTATTAACCCAGCTAGGAGTCTTGGCGCAGCCATCATCTACAACCAAGACCACGCATGGGATGACCACGTAATTATCTACTCAATTCATCCTTTTTTTTCCTTTTTAAGTTTCATTAAATAATTTTGCTGACTTTTTGTGATGAATGGTGTTTGATGCAGTGGATATTCTGGGTTGGACCATTCATTGGAGCAGCACTAGCAGCTCTGTACCACCAGGTGGTGATCAGGGCAATCCCATTCAAGTCCAAGTGAAGTCTCTTTTGACCACAGATTTCTCAAGCTTAATCATCATCTGACCAAAGATCAAAAGCCTCATTTCTTCCCATTTCCCCTTTGCATTAGATCCTCTTTTCTTTTTGTTTTGTTTTTGTATCTATGTATTTGTAAGTTTCGTAAGTGGGAGAATGTATCTGATGGGGGCATATCTTCTATAAAAGGACCTTCGCTTTTCATTTCATTTGTCCAAAAAAAATGTGTAAATGGGCCAAAGAGAAAAAGGAAGATGAGGATTTGCCGTCGTACCCTATATTTGTCTCACTTTTTAACTTGTATTTATTTCTAAAAATTATTGATTTGATAATCAGCTGACAAAAAAATCCGTAATAATATGACAATTACACCCCTGCCAAAAGATAAATCAGAAACTTTTCCTCGCGTGATCTGCAACCTCATTCGTAAAAAAGATCTCCTCTCAGCAATTTTATCAAAAAACAAGAAATTTTTCCAGATTGATCTTCAGAATTACACTTGCATGAAGTTGTTTCACCCTGAAGCTAAACTTCATGTTACTATAGCATGACGTTGTTTCATCTTGAAGCAAAAATTTCATGCTAATATAGCATGAAGTTGTTTCACATTGAAGTCAAAACTTCATGTTGATACATGTTGAAGTTATTTATCCTGCAGTCTACAGTTGTCTTGAGTTTTATCCGTAATTTCAGTCTAAACATGCTGAAGTTATTTAGTTCATTTGCTAAAACTTCAGACTAAACATGCTTAAGTTATTTTAGTTCATTTGCTAAAAATTCAGATTTCATGCTTAAATTATTTAGTTTATTTTCTAAAATTTTAGACTAACCATGCTTAAGTTTTTTAGTTCATTTGCTAAAACTTCTGAATTTCCGAGAATCAGTTTGGATTCATGCCGGGGCGTTCGACTACGGAAGCGATTCATATGGTAAGGAGATTAATGGAGCAGTACAGGGAAAGGAAGAAGGATTTGCATACGGTGTTTATTGACCTCGAGAACGCGTACGATAAAGTCCTGTTGGAGGTCCTGTGGAGGTGTTTGGAGGTTAGCGGCGTTCCGGTAGCGTACATTAAGGTGATTAAGGATATATATGATGATGCTAAGACTCGGGTGAGGACTGTGGGTGGTGACTCGGAGCATATTTATTATGTCAGATGGGGTTGCACCAGGGATCAGCTCTTAGCCCATTTTTATTTGCCTTGGCGATGGATGTACTGTCGCGACACATCCAAGAGGAGGTGCCTTGGTGCATGCTATTTGTCGATGATATAATGTTGATTGACGAGATGCGAAGTGGAGTTAACGCGAGGTTGGAGGTTTAGAGACATACCTTGGAGTCTAAAGGTTTCAAACTGAGTAGAACCAAGACAGAATACTTGGAGTGCAAATTCAATGACGGGACCCATGATGCAGACATAGAGGTTAAGCTTAATGCTCAAGTTATCCCAAAGAGAGCGAGTTTTAAGTATCTCGGTCTATTATCCAGGGTAACAAGGAGATTGACGAAGATGTCGCACATCGCATCAGAGCGGGATAGATGAAATGGAGACTCGCTTCCGGTGTTTTATGTGATAAGAATATGTCGCCAAGACTTAAGGGTAAGTTCTTTCAAGTGGTGGTTCGACCGGCTATGCTGTATGGGTCTGAGTGTTGGCCAGTCAAGAACTCCCACGTGCAGAAGATAAAAGTAGCAGAGATGAGAATGTTGAGATGGATGTGCGGGTGTACCAGGAGAGATAAGATTAAGAATGAAGCTATTCGAGATAGCGTGGGAGTAGCCTCCATGGAGGACAAGATGCGGGAGTCGAGGCTGAGATGGTTCAGAGATGTTAATAGAAGAAGCATTGATACTCCTGTCAGGAGGTGTGAGAGGTTGGCCATGGAGAGTTTTAAAAGAGATCAAGATAGGCCTAAGAAGTACTAGGGAGAGGTGATTAGACAGGACATGACGCTGCTTCAACTCACTGAGGACATGACCCTTGATAGGAGGGTGTGGAGGTCGAAGATTAAGGTAGAAGGTTAGTGGGTAGTTTTTAGTTGTTCACCAATAGTCTTGGTAGCATGCATGTCCCCTCATATTCTTAGATATTACGTTATTTGGTTTTTGCCTCAGGTATTGTATTCCTCATTACTATTATTTGGTACTACTTATCCTTTATCTCTCCCTTTTTCTTTTCTCTTCCTTCTTTCTTCCTTTATTGCTTTCCTTTTCTTCTTCTTGCCCTTCCTGAGCTGAGGGTCTATTGGAAAAAGCCTCTATACCTGCATTAGGTAGGGGTAAGGTCTGCGTACAGACTACCCTCCCCCAGACCCCACCTGTTGGGATCATACTAGATTTGTTGTTGTTGCTAAAAATTCAGCCTAAACATGCTTAAGCTTTTGTCTTGCAGCATGTAATTTTCTAATGCATGCTGAAATTATTTAGTTTATTTGTTAAACTTCAGACTAAATATGCTTAAGTTATTTAGTTCATTTGCTAAAACTTCAGACTAAACATGCTTATGTGTTTTAGTTAGTCTTCTAAAACTTCAGACTAAATATGCTTAAGTTTTTTAGTTCATTTGCTAAAACTTCAGACTAGTTTGCAGTATGTAATTTTCTAATGAGTTTTTGCTAATGCATGCTGAAGTTATTTAGTTCATTTGCTAAAATTTCTTACCAAAACATGTTGAAGTTTTATCCTGCAGTCTACAGTTTCGTCATGAGTTTCATCTGAAACGTCGGCCTAAACAGGCTGGAGTTTTAATGTTTATTTGCAGTATGTAATTTTCTAATGTATGCTGAAGTTATTTAATTTATTTGCTAAAACTTCATACCAAAACATGCTGAAATTTTATTTTGCAGTCGATAGTTTTATCAATAGTCTTTTGTTAAAGAAGGCCAAAATCGTCTTTTTAAAACGCTTTTAACAAAAAAATGGGTACGGATGCAAAAAAAAAAAAACCCGGGTATAGTTAAAAAGGACCGACCAAATAGAGCGCCCCATGCAACTTTTACGGGGGGGGGGGGGGGGGGGGGGGGGGAGGGGGTTGTGTATCATTGTTATTGTTTCAAATAAGCACGCCTATTTATTTGAGGTAATCATAAAGAAAGGGTGTTCTTTGTACATCATGCCCTTTTACAATTTTGAATTTAAGAAAATGACATTTTAGATCTCTTACGTGTAAAAATAAATCTCCCATATGTAAAAAAGAGGTAGGGTCATAAAACTAAAAAACAAGTTTGTAAAGAGCCAAAACCAATTGACCGGCCGACTCATGTATCATTATTATTGTTTCTAATAAGCACGCCTATTCATTTAGCCCGCGGCCAAAACTATTTACATCCGTCGGCTATATATATATATATATATATATATATATATATATATATATATATATATATTCAGCTATTATTTTCAGAGCAGTTGTACAATATCATTTTCTCAATTTATTTGGAATAATCATAAAGCATGCGAGGTCCCACCCAAAGTTCAAATACAAAAAAAATCATAAGAGCATGTTTGAAATTCACCTAGGATTTGAATTTGTGGGCAATTTGGTATAATTACATAGTGTGACCAGTGTTGTAAAAGGCGTGGGCGTAAGGGGAGGCGTTTTACAGATGCCTCAGCGAGGCGTAAGCCCCGAGGCATAGGGCGTAAGCGCCAAAGGTATTTAATTTTTAATATTATATAAAATAATATAATTACCGTAAATATTTATAAACAGGCAAAATTGCATAAAAAATAAAGACAACTATAAATATGTGAAATATATATATATATATATATATATATATATATATATATATATATATATATATAGTGCACTTCATCCCCACAAAAAACTGGTCAAAATAATCTATCATACACTACTTAGAAGCTAAAGTAACGTGAGAATAAAGTTTTTCTACATGGAGGAACAAAAAGGATGACTAACCTGCAATTTGAACTTTGAACTTACTGTTACGAAGGAGATATTAGCAGACTAGCGGACAAAATAAAGAATTGGGAAAAACCATGAATTTGGGCTTCAATCAATAAAAAGGTCTTGACTTTTAAATTTAATACATTTCAGTTCCTTTTTTAAACTTTTGAGTAATTACCAAGCTGAATTTTGGGAATTTTGGTATTATATGAAGGACTTATTCATCAAATTTTATTTTAATTTGAAAAAATCTCTGAGGCTTACGCCTCACTTAAAAAATTTGCGCCCTGAACGCCCGAGCGTACGCCCCAAATTGCGGGGTGTATGCCTCTTGAGATTTTCGCCCTACACCATCGCTCCGGAACGTTTTTAGTGCGCCTCGCCCCAGGACTCGCCCCGAAAACTGTTTTGAAACACTAAGTGTGACATGTTTATTTGGCCAAATAATTACTTGACTTTTTTTGTTGAGAAATTCAAGAAAAAGTCTATCAGGTACTTCAAGAAAAAATATGCTTCCATATTTAGAAAACACACAGAGCAATGGTGTCAAGGTCTCCCAAATTTTGTAGTGTTGTGGTACAACCATTTCAGATACGTGTACAGCCTCTTCGATCTTCATTAGATCACTTGTCACAAAAAAATCCTATCAGATTATTATTGTGTCAAGGCTGAATGGTTTGAATGAAGGTACAGTTTAGCAATTTTCGCGATAAAAATCTTTTTATTGAGTTTAACACTATTATAAAGTCAAAAAAAATTCAGCTTCTACCAATGGCTTAAAACACTAGAGAAACTTCAAACCGCACACAATAATCCAAAAGTGCATGCACGCTCCCTAAAGCCCTAAAGGATTCTTTTGAATTGTGTAGACGCTGAACAATTTGTATACGGCTAAAATCAGAGTGTCCGATTTTATGATCACCATGGCATTTTGCGCCCGACCTCGGGAAGCTCGAAGCAGTCGAAACTTGACACCGAGGAGCATATCGAAGGTCCTCTATGCTCGATCTCGGGGCACCATAAATCGATGATCATCATGGAAAGGTGGGAAATTCCCAAGGCCACGTGGTTAGAGCTGACCAAGTCTGCAAGAATAGTACAAGTCCGTACCAAGCCATTAAATAGTTGTACCAACTGTATTTCCTTGTAATAATTACACATGTACTATGTTGGGATTCCCCCTCCTATAGAAAGGGGACCCTTGTCATTTTTTGACTTGGATGATATTCAATACAAGAACAAAGAACATTCTCTGCTCTCTAACTTAAATATACTCTCTTCCATTTATTGTGTTCATTAATTATTCTTCATTTATTGCTCATTATTGACCATAAAAGGCTATTCTCGAGGCCATCCATACTGTTATTTCTTCATCGACCCTCCCTGTTAGGCGTACTAGCTCGACCTCGAGGCCCAGCTTCGGCCAGCTCGAGACCCTGTCTCACAACTGTTTGGTTTGCATATCACTAATGTCCCTTGCTCTTATCTCATTTTCCTAACTCATACTTAACATCTATTGCCTAACAACTAGTATTAAAGTAAATCACATATTTTTAGAACCACAAAATCAAATGTAATTGTAATTACCATTTTCAAGGTAAACATTTGGCGCCCACCGTGGGGCTTAAAATAATAGTAATTATTTTAGTGATGGTTTACTGAAAAACGCAAGTTATTCTTTATGCTTTTTCTTGTCCAAGAATAATTGATTCCAGGTAAAAAATGTCTAACTCAGTGAATGCACATGAAAACAACGGTCCTGAGGATCATGGAGAGAACGGTGTAGCTGTTTCAGGCGCTGGTGTACCACTGCAGAACCCTGAGGACGCACCAGCGCCAATCCCTGTGGATGTGGGCTCACACAACGCTCAACATGTCGATATAAGCTCTCATACACACGGAAGTGTACGACGCGAAAGCCAACATGAAGCGCAGAAAACTCCGGCTCGGGAGGAAAGAGAAATTAGCCTTCATGTCATTTTTTAAATATTGCAGGCACAACAAATGGCTATTGCTCAGTTGCGAAGTCAACAAAAAACTCCAAGCACAGCAACACCGGAAATGGCTCCTCGAGTCGAACAAGCACTAGAGAGATCGTGCAACAACGGGTCAACAGCCGACCCCGCTATTATGAAGATGCTCGAGGACCTCACAAAGAGGATTGAATCAGGCGAAAAGAAGATAGTAGCTAACGGAAAAAAAGTGGAGACCTACAACTCGAGGGTTGATCAGATCCTGGGTGCACCCTCGATTTTGAAGGGTGTAGATTCAAAGAAGTTCGTGCAAAAGCCATTCCCATCGAATGCGGCTCCAAAGCCCATCCCGAAGAAATTTAGAATGCCCGATCTCTCGAAGTATAACGAGACCTAGGACCCCAATGAACATATCACTGCTTACACTTATGTTGTAAAAGGAAATGACCTGAAGGATGACGAGATTGAATCCGTCTTGTTGAAAAATTCAGAGAAACACTATCAAAAGGGGACATGATGTGGTATCACAACCTCCCCCAAAATTCAATAGATTCGTTTGCCATGCTGGAAGACTCTTTTATAAAGGCACATGCCGGTTCCATCAAGGTCGCTACAAGGAAGTCCGACGTCTTCAAAATCAAACAGAGAGAAAACGAGATGCTAAGGGAATTTGTATCTCGCTTTCAAATAGAACGAATGGAGTTACCACCAGTCTCCGACGACTGGGCAATGCAGGCCTTCGCTCTGGGCTTGAATGAATGGAGCTCGATAGCTTCGAAGCAGCTAAAGCAGAACTTGGTTGAATATCCCGCCGTGACTTGGGCAGATGTCCACAATCGGTATCAGTCAATGATCAGGGTCGAGGATGACCAATTGGGATCCCCCTCGGGATCAGTGTATCCTAGCAGGCTCTTAGCGAAGGATTCAAGGTTTCCAGAGAGAGAAACGAGGCCAAGCAAGGAAAGGTTCCAACCATACACCCAAGATTGAAGAAACGCCCCGAGGCACAATATACCTCAAAATGATCGAAAGATGGATCGAGGTCAGAATTTTTGGGGACTCGTGAACAAAGCCGATTTCGACAGGCACACAGGGCCGATAGAGGCACCTCGGTTATATGAGTACAACTTCAACATTGATGTTTCAGACATCGTATCAGCCGTAGGTAAAATCAAAGACACCAGGTGGCCGAAACCCATACTATTGGATCCTTCGCAAAGGAACCCTAATCTGGTGTGTGAATTTCACGGCACTCACGATCATAGGATCGAGGATTGCAGACAACTCCGAGAAGAAGTGGCCTGACTGATTAGTAAAAGGCACCTCCGAGAGTTCCTTAGTGATCGAGCTAAAAACCAATTTTGGGAAAGAGAAGCGAACAGGAAGAACGAACCAGAAGAACCACAATACATCATCCACATGATCATTGGAGGAATCGACGTCTCTTAGGACCATTGTCACGCGAACAAAAATATCCATCACTAGGGAAAAGCGAACTTGGAGTTACATACCCGAGTCTCACATTCAGCAAAGAGGACATCGAGACCCTATCTCAGCCTCATAACGACGCATTGGTAATTTCTTTTCTTTTGAATAAATTTCAAATTAAACGTGTGCTCGTGGATCCAGGTAGCTCGGCCAACATAATCAGGTCGAGGGTGGTAGAATAGCTCAGGCTACTCGACCAGATCGTGCCCGCCTCTCGATTCCTCAATGGATTATACATGGAGAGTGAGACAATGAAAGAGGAGATCATCCTCCCGGTCAATGTGGCCGGCACAATCCAAGATACCAATTTTCATGTCATCAAAGGTGACATGAGGTACAATGCCTTACTCGGAAGTCCGTGGATACACTGCATGAGAGCATTGCCGTCAACCCTTCATCAAATGATGAAGTTTCCAAAAAAAGACGAAATAAAAATAGTGCATGGGGAGCAGCATGCAACAAGAGAAATGTTCGGGGTGCACGATGTGGTACCGACATTGACGCCCTTTACATCGAAGGAATCAAAGGACAATCAAACAACCAAGTAGAAATCACAAACTGCATTCTCGATTGCACCCGAATGAACAAATAAAGGACCGTGCCGCATCCTCGGAACGGGCAATCGAAGCATATCGAGGCTCGAACGCTACCACAATTAACATCTTTGAAGGGTAGTCCAGGACATGGTAATTCTCATTGGGAGATAGCCAGATGGTCACTCTAGAACAATACAGTCCGATATGAATACTAGAATGTTCAGGAAGTTCAGAAGATATCCTTGAAGGGGGGAATATTTACCTTAGGATGACTCCTACCCCTAGTAAAGAGGGAATGTTAGTCGACCCAAGGGCCAATGAGATGGTGCAAGGGGATCTAAATGCGGAAGGCTGTTTTGTTGAAGTTCTTAGAATAAGGTAATAAACAGAGATATTAGGAGGAGAATAAGAAAAGAGTAAATAAAACATTATGAGTAAGATGTGATAAATGAGTGATAACGATAAATAAAAATTTGACACGATGACAGAGTCTATAGTCAAGTGAAGGAAAAGACAAGAGGAGGCATGCCTTGAGACAGTAAAAGTATAAGCCGTAAAGCCATACCCTCATTTTGGGAAATGAGTTGGCGACTTAAACATGATTACCAGAAGGAAGAGTGAGACCCTCAAAGTAATAGAAATTATTATGGGCTAGTGAACAAGATGAACTGAACATGAATTAGGGACCGAAGGAATCGATAATAGTCGGCATCATTTCAGAGATCGTGTTTTGACAGTAATAGAATGAACAATAGAAGAATAATCTGTAAAGGTCATTCACGAAGACGCTTCCCTAAAGTAAACACTATGAGTAGAGTTAAGCTTAAGGGACTAGATGTGCCAGTTACACTAGGTGTCACCTTTGTGCATAAGAAATTCAATTATCCCTGGTGTTGAAGGGTTACAACAAGGAGAGTAATATGAATGTGACGATGTAAAAAAATGCCAAAGAGGAAGAGGTAACTATCGAATGGTAAAGGAAGAATATGGTAAAAAGGTGAAAGGAATGAGATTGCATTTATTCATATCCTACAGATATAATATGACTCCAGAACATTATACAAGCATGACGCTGGAGAGAATCAATAAGGGTTTCGCACTCGATGATATTGATAAATAAGTATAATGAACACTTGATACATAAGGACCCATATGAGAGGTAAGTTAAGACAAAGGACATAACCCAAGAGGCGTTACATAAAATACAGATATGAGAGTGGACCAACGGGTAGTCTGTAGTTGATTCAGGAAGAGCCAAGCTATGGCTAGATAGGAGGATATAGAAAAATCAGTAGATCATGCAAGATAAACGTAGTGAAATCCAACATAAGAAATTCAGTCTCTTAGATACGACATCGTAATCCTCGAGAAATATTCAGACATGAGTTGAGGTAGTAGAAGGTACAATGTAAGTGTTATGGAAATAAAAGAGAGTGCCACAAGGGAGAAAACTGAAATTTCAATTCAGAAGCAACCCTACGAGCACAAGGGCACAGAGGTAAGTAACGAAAGATAATGATAGGCGAGTAAGAACATCAGGAATACCGTGGGGTATACAATGTAATAAGGTCACAACTTTATAAGAGTCAGAAGTTCTTCCCTAAGCACTGCAACGAAAGACTAGCTAAGGAAATAAGGAAACATGCTTCAACATAAGCATAGTGACCTAAAGAAGAAATGGTCTTGTAACAGCAGTCTCACTATAATATTGTATGCACTCCATAAGAAAGTGGCACCTATCATGGAGGAAGAAGAAAAAAAAATCAAAAGTTGATAATTGAGATCATATGAGTTACAGGGAACTCCCCTATTCGTGAGCACTAAGATAAGCCAAGTATCCATGCAGCAAGTGACAGAACAACCAAGAAAAGTAATTGCTTACATTTAAAGACAATTGAAAAGGCATGAAAGGAAATCTATGGTGATAGCATGTTAAAAGGAAGGTTGCGAGTAGTATAAATAGATATGCGTAGGTCGCAAGCTAAAGTATGGTAGAGCAACAAGGTTTTAGCTAGACAAGATTAAGGATAAGAAAAGGTGGGTGAGAAGGTGACAAGAATAGGTAAGTCATCGGGGTTACACCCATCACAACAAGATAGCTGATGGTTTCCATAAAGTTATAAAAAGCTCAGTATAACATGAGTGAACTCAGAGGAGTTTAAGACTAGGAGAATTTAGAAGATATGGAATGCTACCCCAATGGTAGAATAAGGGTGTAATTGTGATAGATAAGAGGATGACGTTTAGTCATTTTATTGGGTAATGATTCAAAGAAAAGGGATTTCATGAACTGCAGGGGATTAGAACACCCCCATAGGATGAATCACATTGAGACACTATGAAATACAGTAATTGGATTATAGTATCGTCCCTAAGTGGAGCAGTAAAATCACTTCAGATGTTCCCCGATGAGACGTGAGCCCTAGTGACGATATATTACATAAGAGGTTTCAGGTTATCAGTGGTAGATTATAGATCAACATTTAGGTGAATCAACAATAGATGGATGAACATTACAAATATGAGATGAGATTAGGCTGTCATTATTAAGATGAACAGTAACAAGGAAGCATTAAATAATTTTGATTTATACATATAGGATAAGTAGTGAGAGAGTAAACTGGAGTTGGGTAGCAGACCTCGATAATAATAAACTGAAGTAAGAGTTATCGTAAAATATGACCTAACTAGTTGTGGTAAAGCCATAAGCATAGATAACTGAGGCCATGAAGCAAGATATAGAAATAGTTGTAAGTTCAACAAAGTACCAATCAAAGAATTTAGTACACCTATAGATGCCCAGAGGGACAACTTGTCATAGTACTATATATGTTCACAAAGTGAAGCCTAGAGATGAGTTAAAAGCTAACAAAAAAAAGGAGATAAGAGTCACATTGGCGCACATTCAAGGTTAGAATCGTCCGGGCTGCATGAAAGAAGGTAGAAACAGTGACGAGATTGGAAGAATTTCGACCACAAGTCGTGGAGTGAGAAATAGGCCTAAAGAGGGGGATGCCCTAGCCTTTGGATTTATTCACCGAACAACTCCCTAGATGGAAAAGACAACATTAAAGTATTCGTAAGAGTTATTGATTAAGGTATGGATAAGTGCATTAGCCAACATTCAAGGACGAATGTTCCAAAGGGGGGAATGATGTTACACCCCATGTTTTCGTACGTGAGAGTACGTCGTAAGTCAATTGATGTAATCTCAGAAATAAGATTATATTTGAAAGTACATAAAGTAAGTTAATCATGTTACCTTGTAGGTTACAAATATTTAAGATCATGAATAACGAGTACGAAGAGGGTTGGAAAGCTTAGAAGCTAAACAAATTGAAGAAAATAAGTTTCGTCGAAAGTCGACGAGTTTGGAATGATATAACATGTACTTTAGAGTGATACTATGGTTCATTACATGATAAGGAGGTTATGCTATTAGTTAATCTTTCTCGTATGATAGTTGTGTTCTACGTTTTGAAGTCAAGCAAGTTGTGGAACAAAAATTGGACAAGGTCTTCACAAGTTACACTCATAATGTGCTGAAACTTAGGTCAAATGTAACTGAGATTTTATACCAATATACTTGGAATTATTTGATGATCTACCATCTAAATTGAATATCTATGAGTCTAGTTTCCAACTCATTAAATATTTCATCGATACGACATAGGAGTAGAGAGATATTTGCAGTTTTGCGAGACTGCGCAGACATCATAAGTGACAAGTAGGTGCATCACTAGAGCTTTTTGAGCAATACATTTCATGTTTTATATGAGGTCTTATTGGGACATATTATATACCAAATTTAAGGTCTTTGAATTTAGTTTCCAACTCTATTAACCATTTGTTCATACGACATCGGGATAAAAGGATATAAGCGTCGGAAGATGGACCAATCCTAGGGTGCCAAGCTAACACCTCTTTGACTTTTCCAAAGCTGATATATATATGTCTTAGGTCGGCTTTCTCTTCATTTTTCAGAATAACACGACCAGAGAACACCCATAAACATATCCTTAAGCTCTCTTCTAGGGTTTCAAAGAAGATTATCATCCCGGGCATGAAATCGAGAAGCGATAACATCAAAATGATCCCTACAACGTAAGTGTCATTATACCGCCTGTCCTTTTTCTTTGTAGTTAGAGTTTTCCAAGGTACTTCATAGTTACGAAACATCTAATATATGTTTTTAAATGTTTAAATATCAAGGAATATTGATAAATGTGTTCCCTAATAGTTAGAACTCACGGGACGGTGATCGGAAGCCGTGAGTTCGAGTTATTTGACTTGTAGCTGACTGTTTTGTGTTGCTGTTGGGCTGCGTGTTTTACTACTATTTTGTGGAGTCTTGGAGGAGTAAGGGTGTGTAGAAACCCCATATAGATGTAGATTTGTGAGATGGTCATTTGTTGTAACATTTCCGGGTCGTTTGACACGACTACGGTGGTCGTCTTATGTATGAAGTGATTAGGTTGTGTGTGGACTGTTTTGGGAGGCTCAATATGATTATTATTGTTGTTGTTTGGGCTGTTTCGTGATTGTTTTGACTTGTGTGAAGTAATATATATAGGGTAGGTGTTGTCCGTCTCATCGTAAAATAGGTTGTGGTTGATACATAATAGTTATGACTCTTAAACGATAACAATAGTGTCGTTTTTCTTATTGTAGATTAAGGAGTACTGACATTTGCATAGCTTGAGGTTGGGCAGTATCTACAAGGTGTGTGATGCTATCCTTTTCCTTCTTTTGCACGACTCCGATTGTACATAATGCAATGAATGAGCTTCCAAAGATACTCTACTCTTAGAAGCTAGCAGTACTTACATTGTTTCCCTTCTTATGGAACAATTGATGTTGAGGTTGCTTCTCTTATTCTTATGTTATCAATGTTGTTGGTAATTCCTGATAGGGCTGCTTATCGGGTGGATTGGGCGGTTATTTACTCTTAACGGTTTGGCTTATCGGTTATCAGCTTTTAAATATTTTAATCCGCTAGCCACCTTATAAGATATCAGGTGGATTGGTATCGATTTAGCTCTTATCGGGCGATTTATCGGCCTAATTAAGTCTATATTGTGTGCATTAATTACTTTTTTTGAAAGTATAATGAAATAAATAACTGTAAAATCAAAATAGAACCTAAAGTCTTTCCCTTCCTCATCCTTACGACTCTGAGTGCGTGAAGATGCCAAACAGATACTCAAATCCATCACAAATGTCCGATTCAAGTACTGAGCCTCACCCACAGCACTTAGAAAACTCCATAGATAATGGTTCATTTATTTAAGGGATGAGATGTATGGCAGTATATCGGATGAGATGTATGGCAGTTCAACTACTGCTCAACTATCACAGCCTGTGTTTGACTGCTCAACAAATATAATCAAATGTAAGTGCTGCAAAACAGTAAAACTCCAGGGCTATAAACCTACTGAAAATGTATAAGAAGTTCGACATTCAATGGCCAGCACTGTAAGCAGTTCGGCATCCGAAACAATAAGCTCCTTACCCAGAGAAAGAAAAATAAATTTACCTGCATTACCAAACATCATAAGATCAAGCACTAGATACACAAAGATTAATACAAGAGTAAGCACTAAGCAGACGGATTAATATAAGAGCAAGCAAACAAATATGTCTTATTTTTCAGTCATAAATATAACTTTTAGACTTCAATGCATTCTTGAGCAGGATTTCTAAGCATACTACACAAATTCCATTTCCAGAGAACCCTTTTGAGTTTGAGCAGGATTTCAGCCTTCTGTTTTGTACTTTTGTAGCTTCCTGTATCTATTATGACAGAAACCACTTCATCCATGCCTGGAGAGAAGAACTCAATTACTAGTATCAAACAAATGCCAAAAACAACTAATGAAACTATGATAAACTAGCAGGCCTGAAGGCTAAACAGGCCATGAAACTATGAGCAAATAGAATTTGAAGGCTGAAGCCTTGATGGGTAAACAAACAAATAACATCCAGAGATATCAACAAAACAATAAGATTCAGACCCCAACAAAACAGTAAGATTCAACAACTGAAGGCTGAAGCCTTGATGGGTAAACAAACAAATAACATCCAGAGATATCAACAAAACAATAAGATTCAGACCCCAACAAAACAGTAAGATTCAACAACTGAAGGCTGAAGCCTTTATGGGTTAATTCGAATTCTTACCGAATATATTAACACTACACGTCAATTACGGAAGGGTCTTTTCCATTGTTGGCTAAATCTGAAGAAAAAAATTAAAATAATGAGTCGTGTGATAAATATAAACATATCAACAACACTTATATACAACAAATATAGTAACACTATTATTACCTTGTTCAAGATGCTCGATTATATCAAGATCTTCCTCAACACCAATAGGTTGTTTTAATTTTTCATTTTGAAGCCAATCTTGAAGACACACTAGAGCTTGCACCAATTTAGGAGTTAATGAACTCCTAAATGAATCAAGAAGACATCCTCCCGTACTAAATGCACATTCGGATGCTACACTTGAAACCGAAACAACTAATACATCACGAGCCATCTCCACAAGAATAGGAAATCTAACTGAGTTCAATTTCCACCAAAGAAGAACATCAAATTCTTTAGTGTCATCCTCAGTTTCTTCACCTAAATATTTATCTAACTCTGTTCTAGTATAAACACCTCCACTCCCACTTTTATATTTTTCTATATCTTGCATGAGTGATTCTAAAAGCCCTATATTTTGGGTGCTTGCTTGACTGCCAGAAAGCCGGGAAGTCGAAGTGTCCAATGAAGAACAATCTGAAGATGAAGCAAGCACAACACCTTTTGAGCTGGACTTTACATACTCACTAAATAATGAAGTCATGTACTTTGTCACTTCTGCTTGTATAGTTGGCCCCTGATCTACACCAAACATCTTTACAAGTGCATAGCCAACCGATTCGATCTTGTAACGTGGATCCAAAATACATGAGATAAAAATTATCTTGTTCATTTTCCTTGGATCACCCCAATACTTATCAAACTTTTCTTTCATATTCTTTGCCATTTCACTTAAAATTGTATCTTCATTTGCTATCAATTGCTTCAAATAAAAGCTACAACACAAATTTCAAGAAAATGAATATTCGACGTAACATAATGTGATCCAGATATCTTCAAAGTAAGAAGATAGAAGATTTCAAGAAATCTTGTAATTCTTTTTACATTCTCCCAATCACTACTCAAAAGTTCACCTGTAGGAATTCCAACATCAATATAAGAATGCTCAAGATACTGTCTCAAGCCAATTTCACTAGAGGCATAATGTGAAAATGCACTTTCAAATTCAACAGCCCTGCGCAACATCAAGTAGGTGGAATTTCACCTAGTTGGAACATCTAAGCATAAAGTTTTTTGACAATTGAGTTGTTCATCATCAAAACATTCTTGAAACCTCTTCAACCTCGCAGGAGACTACCTAACATATCTCACTGCATGCCTAACACGTTCAATAGACACTGAAGATGTCACGACCCAAATCCCTATCAGTTCGCGATGGCGCCCAACAGGGGGGTTAGGCAAGCCAACAGGGACTACACTAAGTGTTACCCTTCCCATTTGTTTAATTATTCCAACGTTTCCCAGTTTTACGCAATTATTAGCATGATGATATCATGTGACAAAAACAAAATCATACGATACATGAGCCAAAAGATAACCATATAGGTAAATATACAGCCCAAAAACCCAAAATATATGCAATGTGTGTGCCAGGAACTAGTGTCACGAGTGTCACGGGCAACGATCTGAATATACAAGGGTAATATATATATATATATATATATATTACCCTTGTATATTCAGATCGTTGCCCGTGACACTCGTGACACTAGTTCCTGGCACACACATTGCATATATTTTGGGTTTTTGGGCTGTATATTTACCTATATGGTTATCTTTTGGCTCATGTATCGTATGATTTTGTTTTTGTCACNTGAAGTAGACGGGAAAATGACAAAGGGAAACTCCAGGGCACTGCCAGGGATCACCAGAAATGGCAGCTCACCGTGAAGTCAAATCAACTCTAGTCAGTACCTAGCCTCGACCTGATAATCAGATGTACCAACCTCCGGACCTGTACCGTCAAGTAAAGAAGAAGAAGTGCAGCATGAGTACATAAATAAATATGTACCCAGTGAGTATCCCGTCTAAACTCGAAGGAGTAGTGACGAGAAGTCGACTAGACACTCACTAAGGTCCAGTAATATAATATATGACAGGATATGACAGAAAACAGTAGGCAGATAAAACAGTATACAACAAGTGCATATCACAAGAAATACTCCAGACAATAACTGGAAATGAACAACAATGTACTTTATTCCCCTTTTACCAAATACCTGACATGTCTGCCTATAAGTGACCCTGGACAACTGGTCATACATATACAAGGACAAGACAACCGGCCGGAGTCATAAGGGTGGTCATAAAAACTGAGGTCATAAGCTAACCCACGATCGCGAATCATACCTGCGACTCACGTGCTGACTCGATGATAATAAGCTAACCCACGATCGCGCATCGTACCTGCGACTCGTGTGCTGACTCGATAATAATAAGCTGACCGACGATCGCGCATCATACCTGCGACTCGTGTGCTGACTCGATAATGATAAGCTGACCCACGATCACGCATCATACCTGCGACTTGCGTGCTGACTCGATAATAAAAAGCTGACCCACGATCGTGCATCATACCTGCGACTCGTGTGCTGACTCGATAATAATAAGCTGACCGACGATCGCGCATCATACCTGCGACTCGTGTGCTGACTCGATAACAAGTGCGTATATATAAGGACAAATATGTACCAACTCAACAGTGAAATCAACAGGACTGTGCCAATACCACGAGTAATCAACTAGGATTTAAATCATAATACCTCACTTTTCCTTATCATCTCAATAGTAATTACAACTCGTAACTCATAACACATACGAAGGTACAAATAGGGCATATAGAGGCATGCTTGTGAATACCAAGGCTACCCGACATAGCAATACAGTCGCCACGTACGGACTCTCGTCACTTGGTACGTACGCGGCCCCCACAACATGTACACACAACAATCAATAACCTATGGGGACATTTTCCCCCTTACAAGGTTGGAAAGGAGACTCACCTCGTGGCGAAACTAACCCTCGGATCAAAGATGCGCCCGAAAACTCCGAGATCTACCCTCGAGGTCGCAAGTAGTCAAGTATAGCACAATACATCAATTCTTGATCAAAGAAGAGGATTTATCCTATTTTATTCAAAATTCATCATTCTTGAAGAATTACTAAATTTCAACCCCGAGCCCGCATGCTCAAATTCCGAAAATTCTCAAAGGAATCGCTCACCCATAGCCTAAGGATCAAAATTATGTAGTTTCTACTTGAATTCATGGCTTTAAACGGACAATTCACAAATTCCTCAAAAAGCCCTAATTTTACTACCCAAATTCATGATTTTTGATAATTTAGTAGAGAATTCATCTAGGAATTGATGCTTGAAACTAGTGTTAATAAGAAATTTACTTACCTCAAGTACTAGGTTGAATGGTCCTCTTGGAAGCTCTCAAATAACTCAAGGAAGAAGATGGAAATGGGGAATGGGACTTAAATCCCGTATATAAAATTAACTGCCCAGATTTTCCCTTCACCGCGATCGCGACCAGGGGCCCGCGATCGCGAAGGCCAACAAGCCAGACCCCTGCGAACGCGGAGGGGGTCCTGCGATCACGAAGAGCAAACAGGCCTGGTCCCGTCCCACCTCTACGCGAACGCGGAGGCGAGGCTGCGATCGCGAAGGCCAGGGATCCACACCATCGCGAACGCGGAGACAGGGATGCGATCGGTAAGGTCAGGGGCACGACCTTCTACGATCACGGAGAGATTCTTGCGAACGCGAAGAGCATTCAGCAGCCCAGCCCAATTCCTTCTCCGCGAACGCGGCCCACCTCCCGCGATCGCGAAAAAGGAAACCAGACAGCAAAAATCTTGTTTTTGAACTTAGCTCCCGGGGGTCCAAAACTCGCCCGAGCCCCTGAGGACCCCATCCAAAGGCACCGGCAAGTCTGTATTCATGATACGGAATCACTCGAACTTCTGAAACGCGAAAAACAACAACGAAACTCAGAATTTGACCCCAAAACCTAACTGAATCAACACTTTGAACTTAGAGTTATAAAATTCATTTCAATGCGCCGAACCGGCCTATACAACTCGGAATGACTTCAAATTTTGCAGACAAGTCATAAATGACATAACAGAACTATTCTCGGTCTCGGATTTCATTCGGACCTCGATATCATAAAATCACGTTCCCAACCAAATTTCAAATTTAAGAAAATCCTTATTTCTATATCGGGCGCCGAAACGCCCCCGCGTTATCAGAACCCATTTCGAACATATGCTCAAGTCCGAAATCATCATAAGAAGCTACTGACACTGTCGGAATTCGATTCCGAGGTCGTTTGCTCAAAATGTTGACCGGAGTCAAACTTGGCCAAATAGGCCAACCTTAAGGAACCAAGTGTTCCTATGCTGCTCAAAGCACTACCAAATCCTGAACCACCAGTCCCCGCAAGTCACAAATCATGAGAAGTCGCTATGGAAAGGCTTATATAGGAGAACGGGGTCTGATAATGCAAAAACGACCTATCGGGTCATTACAGAAGATTCATTTAAACCATCCTGGACTACAAGATTCATGATGTGAGCCATAAAAGATTCATGATGTGAGCCATACATCTCACGTGAAGGTGATTACCATTCATCAAATTAGTTCCCATTTTTGTTAATTGCTTAGACAGTTCTTTTACTGTCACGTCATTTGAGCTTGCATTATCAACTGTGACAGTGAAGATCTTATTTATCCCCCACTCACGTAAGAACCTACCAATACCATTTGCCATATCTTCGCCTTTATGACTAACAATAGGACAAAAATTAATTATTCTCTTATGCATATTCCATTCACTATCAATCCAATGGGCAGTGATACACATGTAATTGATTCTTTGTATAGAAGTCCAGGTATCNATTCTTTGATAGAAGTCCAGGTATCAGTGGTAATACATACTCTTTGTTTTGTTTCTACAAAAAACCTCTTCAACTTTTGGTTTTCTTCATTAAAAAGATCAAAACAATCCCTAGTTACAGTACTACGGGAAGGGATCCAAAAATAAGGTTGCGCCACTTTCATAAAGTCTCTAAAACCTTCTTTCTTAACAAAGCTAAAAGGAAGCTCATCAACTATTACCATACGGCATAACGCCTTCCTACATTCTTCTTGATCAAATTTCCAAGTAACAACAACTACGTCACCCTGACTACCCCCTGGAATAGATTGAAAGCCTAAATTTGATTGTTTTTTATCAACAATAGCAGGGCGTTTAGGACACTTAAGCATATGAGAAAGAAGTGTCGACGTACCGTCTTTGCTCTTAAATACATACTCAAAAAGACAATAGTCACATTTTGCTTTTGTACTCCCTTCAGAAGTAGTAACTTCTTTAAAATGATCCCACACAACAAACCTTCTTCTTCTTTTTTTGGTTATATTTGACTCGGTTGGTTGAGCTTCACTTATTGCATTTGAATTAGAAGCCCCACTTTCACCCATCATCACCTTATCACTTTGTGTATTTTCAGCCATGTATGAGTCACTGCAACAAGAAAATAAAAGGAAAACAAGTTTTAATTTGAGTTACTTATCATTCTCAGTATACAATATTCTTCCATAACTAAGCAGAAATAAAGGTGTTCATTTTCTCAAATTTGACCGTTTTGATTAAATAAGTAGGGATAAGAAGAACCACATTTTCTTCCTAAAATCTATCAATTAGGGATATATAACACAATGTTGAGTATTCATATCAAACACTGTTTTCTCCAAAAGGATTTGACTGATTTAATCAAAATCAACTAGGATTTCACATTAGCTAAAGTAATTGAAACGATTGATATACCCATCAATTCGAATATATCCTTAGTATACAAGCGAAGGAAAAGAATAGGTAGAACCAGAATCGTTAAGGAGATGCAGTGAACCCAAATCAAATGTATCTTTTCTTTGATTTTAAAGACATCAACAAGAAAAGAAACTTACCTTCCGCTGACTGCTGCTTTGGCTATGGCGAGAGGGAGAGGCGAGACGGTGAGAGGGACTGACAACTGAGGGAGAGGTGAGAGCCGAGACGATGAGAGGGACTGAGGGAGAGGTGTTAGGGTACTGCTCTGGCTATGACGACTGACAAGATGGGCGTTAGGTTTAGGTGTTACGGTTTTGGGCTTTTGAGTGTTGGCTTACGTTTTAGAGAGTAGATAGAGACAGAGTACTGGACTTTGTGGAAAGTGGAAACTGGAAAGGTTTTTTATATTTTATATATATGGATAAAAATAAATTATATATATATTCTTAATGGGCTAACGGATTATCCGTTAAGAAAACTAAATAATCCGCCCCCAAACCGATAAGCCGTTAATAAAAAAATTTCAATCCGTTCCCCGTTTGTTAAACCGTTAACCCGATACCAATAAGCCATTAAGCTTCAGTTTCGGATCGGTTTTGAACACCCCTACTTCCTGATTCTTATAAGATTCTTGATGAAGAGTTAATCCTAATAACGTGTACGGAGAATATCGACCTTACGTCACTCTGAAAGGTTCAGAATGTGATTTCAATGAGTTCTACATGCATTATATATACATATATATATATATATATATATATGTATATATATGTATCTATTTTACTCTACCGAGCTGCGCTATAGTCGGCCGGGTATGATACCTATTGTGCAACCACTGATCAGTTGGGTTTACCGAGCTCCACGTGGCCGGGTACATTTTATCGAGCCTATTACGGCCGGGTAAGATATGATGATGATGATGCCCATAGAGGCGGATGGTTTAAAGGTTTATGTATATATATGTATGTGTCACGCATGTCATTTCAGTAGCCCTCAGAGGTACCCAGATGTTACAGGTTGTATATTCTCTATCCCTGTTTACATTACTGTTCTTACTTATGCTTTCCTGCCTTACATACTCAGTACATTATTCATACTGACGTCCTTTTTATTTGTGGACGCTGCATGTCATGCTGCAGGTCCTGATAGACAGGTAGACGCAGTTCCCCCCACCACAGTAGGCTTTCCAGTTCAGCAGTAATAGGCGAGATCCCTTCTCCGGACTTGCCGTGGTCTTGGTATGAATTTTTGTTATAGATATTATGGGTATGTCGGGTCCCTGTTCCGGCGATGTTGAATTAATTATTCCCTTTAGAGGCTCATAGACAGGTGTCGGCTTATGTATAGTTTGGTATGCCTTGTCGGATGATTTTTGTTGTATAGTCTTTCATGGAAGCGTGGTAGGTCCTAACTTACATGTAGTTTCTTGGCAGTCTTGTTATCCCATGTTATGCATGTTCATTCCATTATCTTTCATTGTTTGGTGTTCATAATCCATATCTACCACTTATATTGATCTCGTCAGCCCTTAAAGATAATAAGAAGGTTAGATAAAATGTACGTTGGTGCTCGGCAAGTATGGCCCGGGTGCTAGTCATGATCCTCCAGTTTGGGTCGTGACACAACCTCGAGCTCGTAAGCCCTCCATGAGGCAACGCCGAATCTGTAAGACCTCGATGAGGCAACATCGAATCTGTAAGACCTCGATGAGGCATGCTCAATAATACAAGCCCTCCATGAGGCAACATCAATAATACAAGCCCTATATGAGGCAACATCAACAATGTAAGCCCTCCATGAGGCAACATATAAAATGTAAGTCCTACATGAGGCAACACCAAATCTGTAAGACCTCAACAAGGCATGCCCAAATTTGTAAGACCTTAAAAAGGCGTAACCCCGATATTAAGGCCAAGCCTGTATATTCAAACTTGTAAGACCCCTAAAAAGGCATACCCTCGATATAGACGCCGAGGTTATCTCACTGGGGGACTAAAAGGCTACGGCCAAACACAACGACTATGGTCATAAGGCTCCGGCCGAACTAACACGACTCGGAGACGTCTGACCATCGCCATAAAATTACAGGCCTTCAAATACTTCGAAAAGAACCGATTAATCAGACTACCCTCAGCATAGGAAAAAAAGCTTCGATTATATCAACTCCAAACAATGAAAAGGCTTCGAAACAATCAGCCTTTGAGAAAACCTTCTGAGGTGCTCATTTATCGTCATATAACGACTCATAATTGAGGTTCTTGTCGAAGCCGTCGAAGAGTCAGACGAACACAAAAACTTCAACGAGGGAAAACTGTAGCCATATTAGAGGTCGTACCGACCCATCGCGTAAGATCCTAAGCGCAAGCCTAAAGAGCCTCAGGGCCGATCTAAAACAAGCCTAAGGGTCGATGCGTAATAACCTAAGCACCAGCCTAAAGAGCCTCAGGGCCGATTTAAAAACCTAAGGATCAATGACCGAACCCTAAACGGTTAACTATTAACTATTGCCAATTTCTCATCGAGCACAAAACCCCAAGGGTTTCATCTCAAAGTCCAAATCATCGGTCTAATCATTGTCAAGCATCAAAATTAAGAACAAAAGCGAAGACACAAGCAAGCGGAAGTTCATACAAAGGGAAACCAAAATGTTTCTTTTTATATATGAAATGATACAAAGATACATTTATGATGCTCTCACAGAAGAGACTTATACAAAGAATCAGAAAGAAAAGGCCTAGTCTACATACTGGGACTTAGTCTTTCTTCCCCTCGGGGACTGCGGCTCCATCGGCTTCCTTGGGACCAGTTCTCTCATCGTCCTCCTGTTCATTGTCTTCAGCATAAATAACGAGGAACTTGGCGTCAAACTCATCCACCTTTCCCTGCTCTATCTTCTCCGAGAGATCGAAGCCCCTGGCGTGGATCTCCTCGAGGGCTTCCCTCCTGGATTTGCATCAGGCATAATCACTGTTCAGTCTCTCTCGATCAGAAGCCTCCCTCAGCTTCATACGAGCCTCACCGACATCTTTCAGATAAATGGCCACCTTCTTATCGACCTTTTCTCGGACCACTTCGGCTTTGACTCGAGCATCTACGATATCGTCCTTCATCTTCAGAAGGTTTGCCTCAAGCCTAGCAATCTTGCTCGTTTGAACCAAGTAGCTTTCTCGAGCATTGCAAAGTTGTACCTCGAGAGCGGATGCCTTGGCCAAAGCGTTCCTTTCGGCCGCAACATGAGCATCTATTTGTGCTTTCCAACTTCACCATATTTCTCTGCAAGTGAGACACCAAGATGTTAGTCTTCAAGGATGGGAGAAAACGCATGTATTCCCCCAAACTAAAGGTTACCTGTTTCTCGAGGTTGCCTTCGTAGTCACGACTTCAATTCAGCTCAAATCGAAGGTATATCAACTCTCCTACCTTCTTGTCACAAAAGATCCTGAGATATTTCTTCCCCTCCAAGGCTTTCCGTAACCTAGCCTCGCAGCGAAGCAACTCGGGCTTGAGTTTGTCGAACGCCTATGAAAAAGAAACTTCAGTTTAAAAAATGAAAACAGGAAGCTGAGAAAGCCGCAAAGTTCACCAAAGCTCACCCCGGAACAGAGCCGCTGAGCCTCCTCAGGTTGCCTTCGTAGTCACGACTTCAATTCAGCTCAAATCAAAGGTATATCAACTCTCCTGCCTTCTTGTTACAAAAGAGCCTGAGATATTTCTTCCCCTCCAAGGCTTTTCGTAACCTAGCCTCGCAGCGAAGCAACTCGGGCTTGAGTTTGTCGAAGGCCTATGAAAAAGAAACTTCAGTTTAAAAAATGAAAACAGGAAGCTGAGAAAGCCGCAAAGTTCACCAAAGCTCACCCCGGAACAGAGCCGTTGAGCCTCCTCAAAGGTTGAGTGCGCATCTACTGGTCTGGTCCCATCAGCCCCAGTTGAATCACTCTGATTGGGGACACCGTCACTCGGAATTCTATTTGATCCAGGCGGCCCCTGGCCCTGAACATTCCTCGAAGTACCTTCGACGGGAGAAGAAGATGGTGGCAAAGGACCTTCACTCCTTCCTTCTCGAGGAACATTCCCCCCGAGGTTAGAGATCCCGGGTTTAGCAAGCTCAGCTGCCTCGGGAGACATCTCGGTCTTGGCCGCCGATGTGGTGCTATCTCTTTCGATTGTATCACCGCTCGTATACTGACCGATGAATATAAGGTTTTCCCAGTGGCAGCATATTATTTATGCCTCCGAGAAGGCCCCGCCTCACTATGATTATTCTGTCCCTCGAGGATCCCTTCCTCTTGTTATCATTCCTCGACCCCGAAGCCAACGATCCTTCCTCCTCTCCAAGAGGGCACAGTCTCATCTCAGAAAAATTCTTCAATGCCTGCAACAAAGAAATTAGTAAGCACACAGAGAAGTATTCCTTAAGAAAGGAATAATACCGCACTTACCATGGTGTTTTGCTTCCCATCTGCCCTTTGACAGATCCCGTCACTTGCGTTCATCGTATGTTGAACAAGCTGCCAGTTTCCGAGTCCAATCCGTCAGATCGTGGACCTCGTATGGAGACCACTGGGTCGTTGAGGAGAAAGAAAGAGAACATTCTTACGTAGTCTGACTTCACTAAGAACAAAAGATGATAAAGTATAACATATCACTTCTCCACAGGAATAATATCGACAGTCCTCACTCGGACAAACCGACTCATCCACCCTCGGTTCATATCCTCATCATCACTGGCAATAAAGGGCCTGGTGGATCGACGTCGTAGGGTGATCAGACCTCGGTAGTGTAAAGGTCGATATAGTCTGATGAGGTGGCTGAGGGTGAACTCGAGTTCAACCGTCTCGGCAAAGAATCTTATCATCAACACTATCCTCCATAATGACGGGTGGACCTGAGCCAAAGTCACTCGATACCTTAGACAAAACTCGAGCACGACTCGGTCGAGAGGGCCCAACGTAAAGGGGTACGTGTATACATTCAAAAACCCCTCTACATGGGCCATGATACCCTCTTCCCGAGAGAGTACCTGAAACATCACCTCTTCTCCCCATCCGCAGTCTTTCCTCACGGACTCGAGGTGTCTCTATTTTATTAATGAAATAAACCTTGACACATGCTCTCGGTGGCCTGGAACATTGAGAGGTCTCTCCAATGTAAAATCCCTCATCGAGATGAAACAACTCGAGGTTAGCTCGCCGAATGCCGGTGGTGTACCACTGGCCGGGCAGGAAGCAGAGGCGGAACATCCCTCTTCATGGTGAGTAGATTGGGGGATGGCAGCCAGTACTCCTTCGAAACAAGGAAGAGAATATGAAAACTCAGGCGAAAGCTTCAAACTGAGATAGCTGGAGAAATGATGCAAGAAAAGGAACTCTAAAAGAGAAAACCAGTTTTGCAAACAACAAATCTCTCAATAAAGAAAAAGCAAGTATATATAAGAAGAGTGACGACTATTCATTTACTTTGATAGCCAATCAGCTCTGACAAAGTCATAATGGCTTTTTTGGGAAATAAACCGACGGGACCACCTAGGTCACTTCTTGGTCACATCATAAGAATGATGTTATCATACAACGTTCGAAGGATCGAGGAGTCAAATCGACCCCTTACTGAACTAACCTCAAAAGATGTGCAACTGAAATCTGAACACTCCGATCTCGAGGATTTTTGCTACTCCAAGTCCTGGCTTAAAGGAGCTAAGTTCAAATTCGAAGATTAACTTTTGCATAAACACTAAAAGGCAAAGTTTGAAGACATGAAACGAAGTAATCCTTTGCATTCCCAAAAATATATTTACAAGAGTGTTTTACAAAGCTCCCCCGAGGAGTCCATATACAAAAAGAAGAGGTAAAAATAGCAAGTAAGCGTATTCTTCGCCTTCACTACTGCCCGAGTCACTTCAGAGCCCTCATCTGAAGTAGTCAGAGTTGCTGATTCTTCCTCCAAGGCTTTTGTTTCTTTAATCTCGACAGAGAGATCGAACCCCTGGCATGCATTTCCTCGAAGGCTTGCCTACGGGCTTCCAAACGAGCATGTGCCACGACCTGAGCCAGTTTTAACTCGGCCTCTTCGGATATCTCTCTGGCCCGATCATTCACGGCGGCAACATCCTTAACCCTTCTTGTTTTGCTTAAAATGAGGAACGAGGTCCCCAGATTCAGCATGGTTAGCAGCATACCACCACTGCTACTAGACTAGTGGGAGGATCTTTCTTCGAGTGATAAGAAGCATGTGAAGAAATTCCTAGGAAACTTGCCATCCCTCCCAGACATTCAGCCAAACAACATGCTGATCGAAGCCGCAACTTTTTTCTGGGACAGTGAGAGGGCCGTGTTTCCTTTCGGGGATATAGAAATGACACCACTCCTGGAAGAATCGGGGGATTTGCTGGACTGCCTCGGGACAACCCTGGGCTATTGGTACCGGAGAACCGCACTAGTAGGGGGTTTCTAAAGATGATGGGTCTGAAGAAGATTGCTGACTTGAAATGCCTAAATAAGTCCTATATACCATTTGATTACCTATAAGAAAGATACAGTCGTAGAAAGTCTTACCGTACGTTCCATGATGAGTTTTCTATCACTTCTTTGGGTCACATCCACCGCAGAGTTTTTGTGTTCATCGTATGCTTCTTGGGTCTGATAGTGTTCCCAATGAAAAAGGAAATAATCCACACTAGACTAGACATGGTCACCAAGAATTTAATGGAAGGAATCGAGGGGAAGACATACACCATAGTCCCTATGATCATAGCCGACATCTACTGAGCTCTGGACCGCTACCAAAAAGGGTTCAAGCATTTCGAGGGTTGCAATCTGCTGCTACAATTATGGTTATTAGAGCATCTCCAAAAGGGTCAGTATCGCCATGAATTTCTGCGAAGAGCTTGGAACGATCATATTGCCTTCCATCATCCTAAGCGGATGACTTACATTTCGTACAGGTTTGCCCAACCAGAAAGTGCCAAAGAATGGGTGGAGTTCTTCGACAATTTGACTGAAGAGAAAGTTCAGTGGATGTTTAAATGGTTCTCAACTGACGAGTTCATCATCAGGTCCAGGGACACTCCTCATTTAGTGTTTATCAGGTTAAGGGGAATACACCCCTATGTTCCCATCAGGGTTATGAAGGCAAGCAGGCAGGAAACAGGTCATATCACGGGTTGCAAGGATGAGCCATTTCAGAGCAGACTTTCAAGACAACGACATTCCTTACAGGTGCCAAGTTCAGCATATGTGGCACTGCAAGATCGTTGTGGAGAAAAACATCATTGAGCCAGGCAGGTATCACGCCGGGTGTGCAACCTTCTACCCGGCATGGTCAGAAGACAACCTAGATGGGATAGTGAAGCTAGGAACCAGTCGGGGAAACATGATCCTAGATGAAGATGCCGAGGCCCTCAAATACAACAGACTGCGCAGTAGGGTTCATGACACCGAGACTGAACGTCGGGAGATACACGAGACAAATATGAGGCTGATCAATGAATGGAAGGAGATGGCTATCACCTCCAATAGAAGGTTAGAATATCTGGAGCAAGGTTTGGTGGAGCTGGAGGGTAAAATCATAAAGAGGTTCGACAACTGCCAGAATGCTGAAGGAAACGAAGGAGGGCATCTAGCCAGAGCCTATCTGCTGTTGGTCTGCGCGAACTGGGGAACCTGGTTGATGGAGTTAGAAAGATCAAGTCTGGTGAAGGTCCTTCTGGGACCAAGTAGGCTAGATTTATTTGCTTTCTTAAATGTAATAAGGCCAAGTGCCAATAATGACTTATTTTTATTATCTTAGTATCGTTTTGGGATTCGTCTATTTTTGTATTAATGAAATGAGGCATTAATCGACATTTAAGTTCTCTAAATCAACTTGTCGCTAGGCCTACCTCAGGCACAACGAGGCTCCCAAATTAGGACGCAAATTTACATCTCTCCGATATGTTTTTAAATACTACAAATATTCTTCTCAGAACCCTTATTGACTTGGCTACCTTTTGTTTTTCTTTATTTCTTTTGATTATTCCCATTCCCCAAGGTTGGTTCGTGCATATTGGCATCATCATCTTATCATACAAGATTTAGGGACCCTCCACATTCTCCTCCTCTTAGTCTACCAAAAGGCAAGGGAAAAGCAAAAATGAAAAATTTGAACGATACCAGAAAGGAAAACAACACACAGGTTGAACATGTAGAAGTTTGTGATGGTTGGGATACTCAGGCCCCAAATGATGCAATTTCACGGCTTGAACAGAAAATACTGGAAATCCAGGGTGAGCTCGAGCATGTCCAGAATGTAGCAAACCTATACTTCTCATTTGGTGTCCCTGACATCAGTCATCCAAACACCAGAACCCCACACCACCTCAAAACACACCCAACAAGCGCCCGCAGAATCCCCCTGCACCTCACCATTACATGACCCCACCAAATAATCAAACTATCCCTCCACAGTACCAGCAAAACACCTACCATACTCCAAAAAATACACCACCAGTCATTCCTGAACCCCAGAACTCCACCAATGATCACCACTATAACCAAACTCCCGGACGCCAAAATAATCTTATATACGTGGAGACCCTACCTCACTCCACTCAACCCATATCCTATGCACCGCAATCTGCTGAAAAGGATATGATCATTAAGAACATGGCCGAGGAGCTCAAGAAGTTGACCAATCGGGTTCAAGGCGTAGAAGGAGGCAAAATGATTGAGGGTCTGTACTTGTCACGACCCAAATTCCCAACCTTAGTGATCGTGATGGCGCCTAACACCACACTTGCTAGGAAAGCCAATGTTAGAAGTCGATTAATTAATTTTCCTTAATTAATTACTTCAGCATAAATAATCTAATTCAAATGAACTTAATTAAATTAATTCCCAACAACCATAGAATAAAATAATAACAATGACCAATTAAATGAAACAAACCACGAACTAATTATAATAACAACTCTAAGACTACCCCAGGGTCTGGTGTCACAATCCACGAACTACTAAAGAATACTAAAAATAATGGCCGAAAGAAATAATGTAAATATTCTGAACAAAATGAAACAACGTATATTAATTAGGAGAAGACTCTCGGGATCTGCGGACGCCGGGAGATATACCTCGTGTCTCCGAACGAATGAATAGCCTCTCTAAATATCTCTACTGATGGTCAGTATCTGGATCTGCACAAAAGAGTGCAGAGTGTAGTATTAGTACAACGGACCCCATGTACTGAGTAAGTGCCGAGCATAACCTCAGCGAAGTAGTGACGAGGCTAAGTCGGGCTTCAACAATATGATTGATAATAACAATAAATAATAGAAAGAAATCTAAAAAAATAGATAAATAAGAGTTGCAACCAAATAAAATAAAATAACTCAGCTATAACCAATTCTCAAATGTCTCTTAGGAGTTCCAAACTTTAACTTTAAATAAAAATAGTACTAAAATATTTAAAGAGTAGTAAAATAGACATTTTAGCTTTACAAACTTTGATTCTCTTTTTCTTGAAAAATCAGTAAAATACAAATGTAAATATCCTCCCTTATCACTCCTTGTTGCGGCCTGCAACCCGCTCCCACCTGTCCTCCCTTATTGCTCCTCCCTAAAATATCTCCCTTATTACTCCTGTTGCGGCGTGCAACCCAATCCCACCTGTCCTCCCCTATCACTCCTTGTTGCGGCGTGCAACCCGCTCCCACCAGATATATCATACCAGTTTATTCAAAATTTCACAAATCAGGCCAAGTCTTTCACAATACTTTTGTTTCAACAATTATAAATAATAAACTGCATTTTTCTCATGACTTCATCAATAACCTCTCAACCATGAAACGAACAAGAATATCAAAATATATATACATTTATTTCATAAAAACAATACCAAACCTCTCAGCCATATTTATATCAAGAGGGAACCAACTCAAACAACCAATACTCTTTCCAAACAGTCACAACAATAACTAACAACAATTCAACAAGGCCAAATAGTCATAAAAACAATAATGAACATGTAACAGTTAAGACAATAATCAAATAAGTGGGGAACGGGAAAATGGATCATATTTTAGCAAACACTTTGGGTGGTGCATAGATACTCGTCACCACACCTATACACCACGCCCATGCAATTCACATAACAAAAAAGTGGGGAGTCCTATTCCCTCAAGCCAAATTTAGACCAAACACTTACGTCAATTCCGCAGGCCACTCACTGCTTAATTATTGCTGTTCCTTTTGAATTCACCTCTAACTTGCTCGAATCTAATAAAAATTAACTTAATATCATTAACTAATGCTAAAGGAACTAACTTTATTGAAAAATACAATTTTTCCTAAGTTTTCTAAAAAAAAAGTGAAAAACCCGACCCTGGGCCCACTTGGTCTAAACTCGAGGTTCGGACCAAATTACATTTACCCATTCACCCACGAACCCAAATATGCTATTAGTTTTGGAATCCGAACTTAATTTGATATAAAAATTCAATTTTTAAAAAGTTCCCTAATTCTACCCAAAATCCTAGATTTTTACCATGAAAATTCTTTGTTTTTGCTTTATAAGTGATGCAAAATAGTAAGGAATTGAAAGAACAAGGTTTGGAATTGATTACCTATGAATTGGGGATGAATATTTATGAAGAAAACTCGTTTTTAGGGCTGGAACTTCGAAAATTTGGAGAAGAAAGTGTTCTGCCCGTTCTTTAATAGGTATTTATATTAGCTGGGCTGGGCAACTGTGCGATCGCGGATAAAGAGGTGTGATCGCACATAGTAAGGGGATTTTAAGCAGTGCGTTCGCATGGAGAGGGGTGCGATCGCACAGGGTATTGGCCTCCCCTCCCCCAGGCCTGATTTAACTCAGTGCGGTTGCACTGTATAGTGTGTGTTTGCACAGGTAGGACCAGGTTGTGCTCCGCGATCGCACGCGTTGAGCTGCATTCGCACAGGTTCCAAACAGGCCCTCCAACTTACTCTGTGCGATCACGGACTTCCCTATGCGATCGCATAGGACAAATACCTGGACACCACCAGTTATTTTCAAGTGTAAAACACCCCGTGGCCTATCCGAAACTCACCCGAGCCCTCGGGGCTCTAAATAAATCATGCACGCAAGTCTTAAAACATCATACAAACTTGCTCGTGCGATAAAATCGTGAAAATAACATGTAAATCTGTGAATTAAACCTCAAAACTCATTATTTTCATCAAAAACTCTTAAGTTCATAATTTCTCAACTGGATGTCCGAATCACGTCAAACGAACTCCGATTTTCACAGTTAACCTTTAAATATCATAACAAAGCTGTACCGGGCTCCGGAACCAAAATACGGACCCGATACCAATGATTTCTAGCATTATTTCTTTTCTTTAATTCATGAACATTTCAACAAAATAATTTCTTTCAAAAATTGATTTCTAAGTCTTGGGACCTCGGAATTCATTTCCGGGCATACGCTTGAGTCCCATATTTTACTGCGGACCTCCCGGGATCGTCGGAACACGGATCCGCGTCCGTTTACTCAAATTGTTTACCAAACTCAATTTTTTTATCAAATTTAAATTCTAAAAATTACTATTTCTCATATTTTCACATAAAAGCTTTCCGGTTTCACGCCCGGATTGCGCACACAAATCGAGGTATTTAATTTTAGTCTTTTTATGGATATTAAGCATGGAACAGAGTCTAATTTGTTAAAATAATCCCTTGGGTCATCACAATCTCCACCTCTAAAACACACGTTCGTCCTTGAACGGACATAGAAAATTACCTGAAGTGGCGAACAAATGTGGGTATCTACTCTACATGTCTGACTCAGAATCCCAAGTAGCTGCCTCAACGGGCTCGCCTCTCCATTGCATTCGAACTGAAGGATAACTCTTAGATCTTAATTGGCGAACCTGCTGGTCTAAAATCGCTACCGGCTCCTCCTCATAAGTCAAGTCTTTGTCCAACTGGACAAAGCTGGAATCTAACACGTGGGACGGGTCACCATGATATTTCCGGAGCATAGATACGTGGAATACCGGATGAATTGAGGATAACCCTGGAGGCAATGCAAGTCTGTAAGCTACCTCCCCCACCTTATCAAGAATCTCAAACAACCCGATATACCTAGGGCTCACCTTGTCGTTCTTCCCAAACCTCGTAACACCCTTCATGGGCGACACACGAAGCAATACCCTCTCTCCAACCATGAATGCTACATCACGAACCTTACGATCGACATAACTCTTTTGCCTAGACTAAGCAGCACGAAGTCTCTACTGAATAATCTTGACCTTATCTAAGGCCTCATGAACTAAGTCTGTAATCAATAACCGAGCCTCTCCCGGCTCAAACCATCCGACTGGAGATCTACACCGTCTACCATAAAATGCCTCGTAAGGAGCCATCTGAATGCTCGACTGATAACTATTATTATAGGCAACTCCGCTAACGGCAAGAACTGATCCCAAGAACCTCCAAAGTCAATAACACAAGCGCGGAGCATATCTTTTAAAATCTGAATAGTACGCTCGGACTGCCCGTTAGTCTGAGGGTGAAATGTTGTACTCAACTCCACTCGGGTACCCAACTCACGCTGAACTGCCCTCCAAAAGTGCAAAGTAAACTGCGTACCCCGATCAGAAATGATAGACATGGGCACACCATGAAGACGAACTATCTCCCGAATATATAACTCAGCCAACCGCTCTGAAGTGTAGGTACTTGCTACAGGAATGAAGTGTGCTGATTTAGTCAGTCTATCCACAATAATCCAAACTGCGTCAAATTTCCTCTGAGTCCGTGGGAGTCCAACAACGAATTCCATAGTGATACGCTCCCACTTCCACTTAGGAATCTCTATATGCTGAAACAAACCACCAGGTCTTTGATGCTCATACTTTACCCGTTGACAATTTAAGAAACGAGCCACATAAGCCACAATGTCCTTTTTCATCCTTCTCCACCAATAATGTTGTTTCAAATCTTGGTACATTTTTACTGCACCTGGGTTAATAGAATACTTGGAGCTGTGAGCCTCCCCAAGGATCAACTCACGAAGGCCATCAACATTTGGCACACATATACGACCCTGCATCCTCAAAATGCCATCTCCACCAACTGTACTCTTCTTGGCACCACCGTGACGAACTGTGTCCCTAAGAACCATCAAATGCGGGTCATCATCCTGCCGCTCTCTGATACGCTCAATTAAAGAAGACCGAGCGACGGTAAAAGCTAGAACACTACTGGGCGAATCATCCAACCTCACGAACTGATTAGCCAAAGTCTGAATGTCTGAATCCAACGGTCTCTTGCCAACTGGAATATACGCAAGACTGCCTTTACTCACCTCCTTTCTACTCAATGCATCGGCTACCACATTTGGCCTTCCCCAGTGATACAATATAGTGACATCATAATCTTTTAACAACTCTGACCATCTCCGCTACCTCAAATTTAGATCTTGGTGCTTGAACTACTGGAGACTGCGATGGTCTGTAAAAACTTCACACTGCACACCATAAAGGTAGTGCCTCCAACCTTTCAAGGTTTGAACAATGGCTTCCATCTCTAAGTCATGAACAAGGTAATTCTTCTCATGGACTTTCAACTGACAAGACGCATACACAATCACCCTGCCATCTTGCATCAATACTGCTCTACGTCCAACCCGGGAAGCGTCACAATAAACCGGGAAGGAACCTGAACTTGATGATAGCACCTACACCGGTGCAGAAATCAAGGCAAATCTTAAGTTTCTAAAAGTTCAACCCACACTCGCCTGACCATTCGAATAGAACATCCTTTCGGCTCATTATGTTTCTTAATAGTTGTTCACAGTTACTTACAGAATCATCAAATTGCTTCATGTCAACAAAGAAAAAAAAATCTCCTTTCAAACCTTCACAACACTGATAATGAAATGCGATTCACGAAGGCCTCATAATTATATAACCGAATCAACGTGTCTCATTTAACGCCACCCGGGCGAGCACATACCTCGTAGGTTAGAGCTCAATAATTATAGCACGAATTTGGAAATATATGTATAGTTAATTAATTAATTTATTTCTATATTTATTTATTTAATTATTATTAGTATTACTTTTATTATTATTTATTCATTAAGATTATTATCGTTATTTTTATACATAAATTATTGAATCAGCCTAACAAGCAATGCTCCCTACCAGTACTATAACAATTTTTTTTTAATTCACAAGGGAGAATTAAACACAAGAATTTTCGTCACTAGGACCTCGTCCTTACATAACTTCCACCGCGGCCCGTAGCTCGATTTAAACATCTCAAATTATATTAAAATGCGAGGATCTCGTCCTCAATTCTGAATCACAAGCAACATGCGTATCGCCAATCAAAACATTCCATTTTTTTGTCTTTCAAACATTTTCCGTTAATTAAAATTACAACACGTAATGATAGACATAACTATCTCCATAAAATTTCTCAATACCAGGGTTCACATAAGTAGATTTCATAGTTACGAAGCTCACCCGAGACTGGAGCATATTAGAAGAATTTTATTAGATACGCATAACCGAATTAAGTTCAGGAAATCATCACTTTAAAATAATTAGAGATTGTTCTTGTAATGACACTATTTAATGTAGCGACTTAAGACATACCGTAGAAAATATACCAACAGGCTAGGTCTCCACCTCTAGGAATCTGACCTCCACCTTCGACACATAAGTTGAGTTGTAACTGCAATAGGACACGTAACTTGAGTGTTCTGATCTACGAGGATACATGTGCATCAGCCTCAAGCTTGGCCATGGCTAATGCGGAAGCCTCCTCTTGTGCACCCCAAAGAAGACCTTGAGTTGACGCTATTTCTTCGCGAAGAATTTCCCTCTCCGAGGCCACGGTATCATTATGACGCTTTATCTTGAGGATCTCGGTATCTTTGGTCGTGACCTCTTCCCGAAGCTGTCCTGCTAGGGCGTCCTTTTGCTCAATCTACAAGTTCCTAACCGAGGTAATAAGCACCACGTTATAACCAAGAAAGACAAGCTCATGAGTACCAGATTACCTGCTCGATAAAGTTAGCCCTCTCCTGAAGCGCCTTCTCTAAAACTGCCCGGAAGTTGACCAGCTACTCCTCTTTTCGGGCATACAAAGCCTTCAGATCGTTTGACTCTGATGTGAGCTTCTCAAGCTCATCCTCACGAAACATTAGCTCATCTTGTAGCTTATAGAAAGCCTGATCATACAGCTTCGTGACCTACAACATAGAGGAGAGAAGTTAGAAAAACAAGAATAAGAACTCGAAGCACAAATAGTATGTCAAGAAGTTACCCGTTTATGAAGTTTTGTTGCCTCGTCGAGAGCTACAGGGGCATCGAGATCGGAGGCTTCTTCGACACCGACGTAGTATTCCTTGAATAAGTCATCCTCTCCCTGAGAGGCCCCAATATCGGGAGTTTCCCTATTCTGCGCATCCCGAATTTTCCCTGGCAAAAATGATGGGCCTGATTGCAGATCGCCCGTGGCATCAACCTCTATCAGGGCTTCCTCTCACCCTCGAAGAACCTCAGAATCGGCTTCTCCAACCAGGTATTCATCAGCACAGGTCGTATGTCTGACGGTTGGCTCGGGGACTGCACTCAAACCATACTCGAGGGTCTCATCAACACGAGGTGGGTCCGCATCGGCCACCTCCGACTCGGCAGGCTTCTACCCAACAGCTTTCGAAGCATCAATGCTTCGCCTTACCCTTTGTACCAAAGGGAAATTACCATCAACTTTGTCTTTAATACGAAGACTTTCTGCAGCTGCTGAGGTCAAGATAGTGGCATCGGTCTTAGCCTTTCGAGCCTTAGGTTTCTTAGATTTTGGAGACTCCGCTGGTGTCTCCTTCTTCCTCTTTTTGGCCTTGGCAGGTTTTTGGGCCTCTTCTTTGCCAGGAGGATGCGGTCTCATCAAAACAGCTTCCCCGAGGCCTGCACAAGGATAAAATATGAGACTTGTCACCATGAAATATACTTATAAAGAACTCAGAAATAACAGTAGTAAGGCCTTAGCATAATTCTTGGCTTGCCATCGCGTATTGGCCTAATCGCACCAAACGCGCTTGTTATATGGGAAGGCGGAGTCTAAGAGTTGGACCCATCTCAGGAGGTCCTGGACCGCGTCAGGGAACCACAGGGTGGCTATACAATTAGAAGAGAATCAAGAAAAAGAGAAAGAGGTCAGTTCAGAAGAAGAAAAAGAGGTGATAAAATAGGCTCGATAAGGGGACACTTATGCTTCATGTTCCATTCCTCTATGAATGGCATCCCCCCAACAGGGATAATGTCCGAGGTTCTGACTCGAACAAACCAGATCATCCATCCCCGGTCTTTGTCCTCGTCGATGCAGGCAAAGAATGCTTTGGCAGATCAACGTTGTAGCTTGACTAAGCCCCCTCGATAGAGACTAGGTCTATACAATCTGATCAAATGATCGAGGGTGAAAGTCATTCCCTCGACCATACTGGAGAAGTATCTAATCACATAGACAATTCTCCAAAAAGAAGGATAAATTTGACCGAGCGTCACTCGATACTGATGACAGAAATCGAGTATCACCGGGTCTATCGGTGGAGATGAAGAATTTACGGGGCCTAACGTGAAAGGATACGTATATACGCCGAAGAAGCCAGCTTTATACGTAACTATGATTCCCTCTTATGAAGGGATTTCTACTTGCACCGCCTCCCCTCAGTGGCAGTCTATCATTACTTTATTTGTGTCACTCACTACACTTGTGTACCGAGACATGGGCTCACATCGGTCTGGTGTCGAAGGGGGTTTCTTGATGGTGAAATCAGAGATCGTGTCGAAGGGACCAGGAATGCATTGCTCGATAATGGGAGGTGTTTTCGATTATCCCTTAGACGGGCGTGACGAAAACGTGGCTCCCTCTTTTTGAGGGACCGTTTTAGAAGTTTTGGCCATGACTATAACTGTTTTTCAAAGCAAGAAGATGAAGAAGTGAATGCAGAAGAAGGATGAAAGCAAACAACTGTTAGCAAAGATGTGAAGTCTTGAAAGTAATGCGAAAGTTTATAACATGATAAATTGAAGTATTTATAGGAACCGTTTGAGCATGGTGAAAGAGTGGAAAGGTCGACCAATAACAGTTCGTGGGCTTTTCGAGAACCGTGCTGCTAACGACCACTGTGCACCCTTTTGTCAAACCAATTAATGATCTCACGTGGCTGATGTCACAATGGGGATACCGAATAGGCAAGAATTCAAGGTCGTTTCATATCATTTCATTCTAAGAAACGCGGGTACTATCTGTATACGGCTAAAGTCGGAGAGTCCGATTTTATGACCACCATGGCATTTTGCACCCGACCTCGAGAAGCTCGAAGCAGAGTCGAAACTTGACACTTAGGGAGCATATCGAAGGTCCTCTATGCTCGATCCCGGGGCAGCATAAATCGATGACCATCATGGAAAGGCGAGAAATTCTCAAGGCCACGTGGTTAGAGCTGACCAAGTGTGCAAGAATAGTACAAGTCCGTACCAAGCCATTAAATAGCTGTACCAGCTGTATTTTCTTGTAATAATTACACATGTACTATATTGGGATTCCCCCCTCCTATATTAAGGGGACCCTTGTAATTTTTTGACATGGATGAGATTCAATACAAGAACAAAGAACATTCTCTGCTCTCTAACTTAAACATACTCTCTTCCATTTATTGTGTTCATTAATTGTTCTTCATTTATTGCTCATTATTGAGCATAAAAGGCTATTCTCGAGGCCCTCCATACTGTTATTTCTTCATCGATTCCCCCTGTTAGGCGTACTAGCTGGACCTCGAGGCCCAGGTTCGGCCAGCTCGAGACCCTGTCTCACAACTGTTTGGTTTGCATATCACTACTCTCCCTTGATCTTATCTCAAATTCCTAACTCACACTTAGCATCTATTGCCTAACAACTAGTATTAAAGTAAATCACATATTTTTAGAACCACAAAATCAAATATAATTGTAATTACCATTTTCAAGGTAAACTCAATTCTTGCATTTGAATTATCCCAATCCACTTTGGAAGAATTCAAGTTTGTTTTCCAGCTAGAGCAATAATTAAGCTAAACAAAGATATAGATTCCTCCAAGGCTAAATATTCTTGTATCGCACTAGATGTTCTTACATCAACTAGACAATTAAAAAAAAGCAGCTCGGTGCACTAAGCTCCCGCTATGCGCGGAATCCGGGGAAGGACCGGACCACATGGATCTATTATATGCAGTCTTACCCAGCATTTCTGCTACATTAGCTGGACAATCTTTCGCTAAATTTGTTTGAGACCAGAAAATCTAGTTGGGCTTGCTAACATTGTATATCAACCAACAAGAAATAAGAGGAAGAAGACTCATAATTGGCACAAGGCCGTGATCACATTCTTCAAGAAGATAAGTTTCCCTCAACCTAAACTTCCAAGTCAAAACAATTTTCAAGTTTGATCTCGAGGCATATTTCCGAAACATGGAAACGGCCAACAACTTTGGTACAAGACAGTGTTTTGCTTTCTAAATGCCCAATAACAATGGCTAAAAATTTAGTTGGACGAACCTTTTTTAAAAATTAATTTTTATATTTTGACCTCCTTAATAATGTTTTTTTAGGAAAATAGCCTCGGGTTAGAGTTACAAAACATGCTCGCCAAAATTTTGAATTACCCGCTTGAATTATGAAGCATCAGAAATTTTTGACGATCACCAAAACTTTCAGTGCCAAAATTGTGAAGCACTAGAAGTTATAACAAATACCGGAATTTTTTAGCCATAATGCTGAGAAATTTTGGTGATCTCTCAAGATTTGTGAAAAAATCCTGACGATCATCATAACTGCTGTGTACTATAATATTCTTGAGATTGAGAAAAATCATGGAGAGCAAACTTTAAAATTCTGATGGGTCTTTTGTCCAACATTCTTGTTTACCGGGAAAATAATAATTACAATTATATTTAGTTAAGTGGTTCTAAAAATATGTGATTATTCTTAATACCAGTTATTAAACAATTGTAGCTAAATGTGCTAGGACAGAGTAGAGAGAAAGCAGTTAGAAAGCTGAAGAAAGCAAACCGGAACGCGTTAAGTCGAAGGCTCAATGTTGACCTCTAGGGTTCTTGAGACCGAGGTTTGGGGTCTGGGTCGGACGGCCGATGGAGCTGTAACAGGCTTGTGGGCATTGGAATACACTATTTATGATGAATGATAAGCTATAAATGAAGAACAAGTAATGGAAAGCAGTAAATATGAGTAAATGAGCAAGTAAAGAGAAATAGAGAAGGTTTTGATATTAAAGCAGAGAATGTTCTTGTGCCTTGTATTCAATAATAATGTCTCCTAGGAACAATAAGGGTCTCCCTTTATATAGGCGGGGGAGAACCAACATAGTACATCTAGCGTTTATTACAAAGATCTGTGATTGATTTGATTAGTTAGCGTCTGAGCGCAGAGTCGTACTTTATTGCAGAGCTGTTTGCCTCAATCTTTGTGTTGCCCCATCTTGTCATCACGGAGCCTGCAATGCCTCGAAGGCGACTGTTATGAAGGCTCGAGGTCGAACCTCAAGCCGTACCTGGGATCTTTTGTAATCGAACCATCAGATGTTATAATAAGCATAAAATCGGCCTACCTGATTTTAGCCGTACACAAATAGTCCCTATTCCCCCTTTCCTCTCGTAGTGTTCTGAAGTTCTTAAAAATTTCTCCCTATTTTGGATTCCTTCTCCGAACTCATATTCTCCCTTCATTTTCGGTTCCTAAGAAGAAAGGCATGGCACATACCTCCTTCTGCGTTCCCCGGGCCGATGAGCCTTCCTCTCCTTCTCGACAATCAAACGAGAAAAAGATAGAATCTCCTCACCTCGAGGATTGCATCCCCGGGGCTTGCGTGATAACTTCTGATTTCAAAATTGACAGACCCCCTTCGAGGCCGGGGCGGTGTGAGCCCATGTCCCGGTATATCAGCTTGATCTCCAATACTAGGAAATTAAAAATGGATTGCCGATGGAATAGTTCGGCGCTGGTAAAGATCCCTTATAGTGAGGTAGATATTACTACGCATGAAGCTGGCTTTCTCAGTGTGTATACTTACCCATTCACTCTTGGACCGGTGGGACCTTCTTCGCCCCAGATAGACCTCGTTGTTTTGGACTTCTGCCATCGATACCAGGTGACCCTTAGTCAGATTCATCCGTCTTTCTGGTGCGTTGTATATATGAACAGGTATCTTGTTAACATGGTTGAGGGAATGCCTTTTACCCTTGACCACTTGATTAAAATGTATAGTCCTCGACTTTATCGGGGTGGTCTGATCAAACTTCAGCGTCGGGCTTCGAAGGCCTTTTTTGCCTGCACTGACGAAGTTAGGGACAGAGGGTGGATGAGCCATTTCGTATGCATCAGGACTGTGGATTTGATTTCGAAAGAAAAATATTCCATTCCCATAGAAGTGGAATACTAAACGTAAGTGCGCATACTTACCAGATGCCTTTCTTTTTCCCGTGGCTTAATTATCTTATTTAATGTTTTTTGTCCTTGCTACAGCCATCGCTGTGTTCCCTGGTTAAGTTAGAAGTCTCTATGACTGGGTTCGTCAGCTAGATTCGGTCTGCCCATATGCTAAGAGCATGTGGCGCGATTTGTCAGTGGGCCGATGGGAGGCAAAAAATCATGGTAAGCTTTTTTGGCTATAAATGTGTTCATTTTGGGGAGGGTTTTGATGATCAGGTTTCCGCACCCTGCGATTTACGCTTTACATTTGCACAGGTCTGGGGGAAAGTTCTATGATGAGGGAAGCGCCGCCCAAGGAGGCGGGTAACCCGAAATCTGCCAAAGGGGAGAAGAGAAAGAATAGTTCTCTGGCCGAATCTTCGAAATCAAATGAAACCAAGGCGAATGAACCTTTGGTCGGCTTAGTGGTTTTGACCTCCGAGGTCTGCGGGAGTTCTCGAGTCGTCAATGGGGTAAAAGCTGATTCCGAGGTTGTGCCTGTGGAAGGAGAAAATATGGTCTCTTTGCGTCTTGTTGAGCCTGCAGCCGCCGAGCCAGAGGTGTCCAGGCCGATTTCCGATGCGGCAACTGCCCAATTTGGAGCCGAGGGGGCCGTCGGTGGTGAAGCAGATGATGCTCCTGATCTGAAATTTTGCTGGGATTCCCCCTAGTTGATACACATTTGGTCGCGGGGCCGGAGGTGTCCTGTTCTGATGTTCATCGAGGGAGAGGGAAGGCCCCGATTCCTTTATTCGAGATAATATACGTGAATGACTCCCTTCCAGAACCGACTTTTCCTCTAGAACGATCACATGATGTTCAACATGAAGGGCTCCCTGATGTGGGAGCATCCTGCGGGGGCGTGATTCAAAGGCTGCATGCCGAGGCTGGAGAGAATCCCGAACCCAGCAAGTCATCCATTTTCAGCGAGCTTTACAGACTTTGTAGACAAATATCTTTTCGCAAAACACACTGGATGTATTGACCTTCATACTTCTTAGTTTGCTTAGTTCGTATTTTCAGGGCAGGGTATTTTACGACTAGACCTTCGTCAAATTTCAAGCCGAGTCAGCTTTTTATGAGGGCGAGTGCACGAAGCTCACTTTTGAGGTTAGCGAACTTAGAGGTCGCCTTGATGAGAAAGAGAGGGAGCTCTGCGATCTTCGGGCTTGTTTAGAGGTGAAGTCCAGAGAGAGGGCTTGCCTCGTTGATCAGGTACCATAACGTTTCGCTGTTTCTTCCACACGACTACCCTATTATGGAGTCATGACTCATCTTGGGTTGTTTCTTTTCAGTTTGAGAAGGAAGATGCCTCGTTGAAAGAGGAGATCCGAGCCCAGGGCATCGAGATTCTCGAACTCCAGTGGCTTATGAGTGAGATAATTGCCGATAGAAGCACTCTTGAAGGGAAGGTGACCTCGTTCAAGCGCTAACTTTATGATGCCAGGGCGGAGTGCGATGGATATAAAGATCGTCTCGCCGAATTGGCCATTGCGTTATCCGCAGCGAGAACTGAAGCCGAGGCACTTGTTTTTCGTATAAAGAGGATGCCGTTGCGGCGAATGATTATGCTAAGAAAGTGTCCGAAGGGGCCGACTTACAACTGGCCTGAGCTGTGGATCATGCTTTCCTGAAATCTCAGAGGCAGGCCCTTGAGGATGTTTGCGCCGGGGGAATCGATCTGATTGCTGAGATCGAGAAGGTGAAGCCCTTGGGAAAAGGAAGTCGTTGCCCTGATAACATTTGAGGGTGAATCGAGCGATGGCTTAGAAGATGGTGGTGATGGAGGCGAAGTCCCCGAGAGGAGGAAGTTATTGGAGACCCTAGGGTCGAAACTGGGATCGCCGAGGGCGTGACCTCCCAGGAAGCCGCTTGACGACATGGTTCTGATGGCGGGTCAAGGTTATGTTTGTTTCTTCTCTGCACAGGCTTAGGACATGGGCCCTGTAAATATGTTCCTTTAATTTTCCCGTGTATGTAATAAGCTTCTCCTCTTCTCTTTCATGTTGTTTCTGCTTTTGCTTTTTTCGCTAAATTGTGATGCCGACCAGGTTGCCGCGGCCAAGGAGTTTGACCCTTCGGGTTTGAGTCCCTGAGTCGAGTCTTGAGCCAGCCCGATGTGACCTTTAACTGACCCGTGGGTTTCATGATGTCGGCCTGTGTGTTTGCTTTAAGGCTTTCATGCGAACTGTTCCGGGCTTGATACTCGGATCAGACCGTTAACTGAAGTCATCGACCCTTAGGCTTCGAGTTAGCCTTGAGGCTTCTTCGTGCTGGAATTAGAGCTCTTACGCGACTTTAGTTGACCATTTTAGGCTCAGTCTCCGAGCCGGGTAACGGCTCGAGGGAGTCGACCCTTTAGGTTTTTGAAGTAGCTCGTGGGCCTTTCTACGCTGACTTTAAGACTCTTACGCGACTTCAGTTGCGAATTTGGGTTCAGCCCCCGAGCCGAGTTACGGCTCGAGGGAGTCGACCCTTTCGGTTTTTGAATTAGCCAGTAGGCCTTTCTGCGCCGGCTTTAAGGCTTTTACACGCCTTCAATTAACCATTTTGGGCTCAGTCCCCGAGCCGGGTCACGACTCGAGGGAGTCGACCCTTTAGGTTTTTGAAGTATCCCATGGGCCTTTCCGCGCTGGCTTTAAGGCTCTTACGCGACCTTAGTTGCGAATTTTGGGTTCAGTCCCCGAGCTGGGTTACGGCTCGTGGGAGTCGACCCTTTAGGTTTTTGAATTATCCCGTAGGCCTTTCTGTGCCAGCTTTAAGGCTCTTACGTGACTTTTAGTATGGCTGTATTTTTCATTGCTTAAAGATTTACTTAAAGCTTTTTCGCGTTCATCTGTCTCTTCGACGGTCCAAAAGAACCTCGATTATGAGTCGTTATGATAAACGGAAAAAACTCTTTCTTATGAGCCGACATGAAAATGACTGAAGCTCTTTTCTCGAGCCGACATGAAAATGTTTGAAACTGTTGTGTACGAGCCGACATGAAAATGTTCGAAACTCTTTTATGTGAGTCGACATGAAAATGTTCGAAACTCTGTTATGCGAGACGGCATGAAAATGTTCGATACTCTGTTATGCGAGCCGACATGAAAATGTTTGAAACTCTTGCTTACACTAAAGGTAGCATGATTTTAACCGGTTCTTTATGAAATAATTTTGAAGGATTTAATTTTAAGGCAATAGTCGGGCGTCCCCGAATCGCTTGATGCTGTTGGGCCAGAGCCCATCGACCGGAGTCGTCTTGCTTGGCCGTAGCCCTTAATCTCGGGTATCGTATACTCGACATCTATATTCGAGGGTATGCCTTTTTAGGGGTCTTACAAGCTCGAATATATAGCCTCGGTTTTGAAGTCGGGACCGTGTCTTGTCATTTAAATACACCTACTTGGGGCCTTGCGATCTCGGTCATGCCTGTAGGACTTACAATTTTCAACTAATCCGAGGTTATCCGTTTGGGATCATACGGCCTCGGGTCTTGACGATTTGAGTGTCAGTGACAGTCGTTTCCAGGGTTAATAAAGTGTTTGATGATAAAGTACTCCTTTGATTACTTGATATGAGTACACATGTTTTCTTCGTTGAAGGTTTGATCCTCCTATACGGGCACGGTTCATTTGACTGTTTGGCCCGGTATACAATTTCTCTATCGGAATTTTCCTCGGCTTTCTTTGTTCAAGAAAGCGATCTCCCAGGGAGATGCTCCCCATAATTTGAGGCTGATTGGTGTGAAACCTTGAATACTTGGTTGAGCTTCCTTTGGATAGTGCATAGGTGATGCCTCGTTAAAAACCTTGCCGGTAAAACCCCTTTTGGGGATAAAAACCCGATCAAAGGAAAAGAATGCAACGTACGCTACTGCATCCCAAGGATCTTGTGGGGCTGGTAGATGTTTCGATGTCTCCCATCAGGAATCTGCAAGGGTCAGTTCGGGATATACGGAGGAAAAATGGGAATACATATTTACCATAGCGTTGGCAATGTTGGAGCATGGGTGCGCTCACTTCAACTGCCGGTCCCGCACGATTTTACTGAGGATGCGCTATGGCCTTCCCCAGCTCGGGCTCGAATCGACCTTGCGTAATTTGGGGTTATGAATGATTCGAGACAACCTTGCTTTAGAGCCGAACCCCGGATTCTTAAATTTCATCGGGCGGCTTTCATTTTCGAACAACTATTCTAACTGACGGATCCCCCTATCATTTATCCACTATCCCGAGGGTTTTTGGTTACAGCTTTTGTTGCTTGAATTCTCTTGGCGTGCCGAACTATGGCGCTCGCCTCCGCCTTTCTTTGCGCTTTCTGGTTCCCTTTTCAAATTTTGGACGCTCGTTCAGCTCTCAGATTCTGTTGGCATGGAGGTGATAAGTCGTTTGATAGGACCTTCTGAGTTTACGATCCTCGGGCAGTCATGCTGCCGATTGATCACTTCCTAGTATTTGTGGGATCCGTCATGCAGGCTGATCCTTTATGGTGCCGGGGTTTGTCTCATTCCCGCGCCGGGTCATTGACCTTCTTTGAAAACCTGCTCTTTCCCCATCTTAAGGAATAGTTAGTCACAAAATAGGGTAAGTTTGGTTTTACCTGTTTGTTGTTGGAGGCCCGATGACGATCTTCCCCCATTTTGCGAGTGGGTGCGGTGAAGGGGGCGATCTGGCTTCAGAAGCACTTTATGTAGAGCTGATTCTTCGGTGACGAGCTTTGAGGATATAATTTTTGCTCTCCGCGCCGGGATCTGCCCCCTGCGATATGGCCATGAAATTGAAACTATGCTCAGGCTTCTCCAGGCGACCTCGACTCCTGCCCTACATTCGCCTTTGAACCTATATTCATACCCTTACGTTTGGCTCCGTTGTTAGTCGTTTTTGCGGCCTTTGAAGATGGTCTGATCACGCTATTCATCGTCTGCCTCGGGATTATGTTGAACCCGAGGTCGCTCGGGGAGATAGGGCTTGTTCCCCAGGAAATATACTTATTTCTACCAGAGGCTTCCCCTTTTTGATCAGGCGTACGCAGGCTGGCAGCAAATTTCTCCGGATTCGGGATTTCGGCAGCCCACTCGGGTCGGCGATTCGACAATTCCCTTAAAGCTTTACGGGCTAAATGGCCAGTCGACCCGATAATTCTGGCCTTTAGTGATAGACATCAAAATAAAAACATTACTAAAGCTTGCATAAAATTATATATAAAAAGTTCCTAATCCTAGGACGTGACATCCGGTGCAGAAGTTTTGTCCCCCTCAAGGGGGATTCATGCCGTTTATCCAGACAAGGAATTGCGTACCTCGTTCTCATATGGGCATTTGTCGGGCCGAAGTTTCCTCACCTGGATCTGATCCTTCAGGAGGGTTTTTCCTTCCTGAGTGTGCCTCGCGGTTCGGCTGCCAACGAACTCTCGAAGGTATCCTTGCTTCTTAACCGGGTTGCTTCCTCTCGGAGCTTCCTGTAATATTCAGTCCTATGGCCGTGTGCGCCGTGAAATCCGCACACCAAATTAGGGTTTCTTCGTGAAGGATCTGTCAGTATGGGTCTCGGCCATCTGGTGTCCTTGATTCTACTCATAGCCGCTACAACACCTGTAGCGTACGTGCCGAAGTCGTATTTGGACAACGGGGGCATATCCGCCGGCTCAGGCGGCCTGTTGGTTCTAGGTTTGATCACCGATCTTGGGGGGTTTTGACCTCGGTTCGTCCTTTTGTTGGTTTGAGGTACGTTTCTCCTTACGGCGTCCTTCCGAATCTTGACATAAGGCTGATATCTTGCCCTGTACGACTTCGGCTCCCTCTCCGGGAGCCTTGATTCTATCCTCTTTGCGAGGCCTTCGAGTGTCCTTAAAATAGCGGTGTTGGTCGCTGGCCCGTTATCACCATACCTTTCCGACAATCACCACGTTCGAGGGGTTGATCCTGACGCCCCCTCGCTCGAAATTTTTTGATGGTTTAAAAACTCAGTGATGGCCGCTTGCTGTGTCTGCAGAATCTCAAAGATTACACAGAGGCTGGCTCCTCCTTCCCCTTGTGCGATGGTCCCTCATGTTCTGCACCGATCTCCACGATGTGCACTTCCGCCGGTGTGAGAGCTGGTTTCGTCGTGTCGGGTGCTTCTTGAGTCTGTACCCTCGGGGTTTAGCTCAAGTGTGTCACTGCGATTTTGCAATGATGTATCAGCACTTGCGATGGCTATGTCATTCTCTCCGAAGTTTTCAGAGCTGCTACCTTCATATGTATTCGTTGGTCTTGCCATCTGACCTGAAAGCAAAAGTTCTTGGGGCGAGAAAAAGTGTGTAAGATAACTTGCGTTTTTTCAACGAACCAGTGCTAAAACAATCACTATTATTTTTAGCCCCACGGTGGGCGCCAAACTATTTACCGAAAAAATGGTAATTACAATTATATTTAGTTAAGTGGTTCTAAAAATATGTGATTATTCTTAATACCAGTTATTGAACAATTGTAGCTAAGTGTGTTAGGACAAAGTAGAGCGAAAGTAATTAGAAAGCTGAAGAAAAGCAAACCGGAACGCCTTAATTCGAAGACTCGATGTTGACCTCGAGGGTCCTTTAGACCGAGGTTTGGGGCCTGGGTCGGACGACCGATGGAGCTGTAACAGGCTTGTAGGCCTTGGAATACTCTATTTATCATCAATGATAAGCTATAAATGAAGAACAAGTAATGCAAAGTAGAAAATATGAGTAAATGAGCTAGTAAAGAGAAATAGAGAAGGGTTTGATATTAAAGCAGAGAATGTTCTTGTGTCTTGTATTCAATAATAATGTCTCCTAGGAACAATAAGGGTCTCCCTTTATATAGGCGGGGAGAACCAACATAGTACATCTAGCATTTATTACAAAGATCTGTGATTGATTTGATCAGTTAGCGTCTGAGCGCGAAGTCGTACTTTATTGTAGAGCTATTTGCCTCAATCTTCGTGCCGCCCCATCTTGCCAGCCCGGAGCCTGCAACGCATCGAAGGCGACGTTATGAAGGCTCGAGGTCGAACCTCAAGCTGACCTAGGATCTTTTGTAATCAAACTACTGAATGTTATAATAAGCATAAAATCGGCCTGTCCGATTTTAGCCGTACACAATTCTGTCACCAAGTTTGAAAAATCAATAGTGGCATCGATGTGTCTTATTTCTGTCATTCTCCTTATAGATGGACGGTTGTTCCCCGTCGGCTCAAAACTAACCCGTAATTGTTCAACAAGTCACGACGTGAAAATTCACCCTATTTTTAATAGTACTCTTATTTGTATAGATGACATTCTTTTGTTCTTGCGGGATGGGGAGGTACATGAAAAATCTATACAACATGATTTCGAAAAAGGAAAGATTTACTAGACAGCCAATTATTAGTTCGTTAGAATGAGACCTTGTGGAGGTCCAATAAGAAATCCAACGGTTCCTTCGCAATATCAATTACATAAAAAACTTCACTCCAAGTTCATCCAAATACACTAGTAAAACGTCTGATGAAAATAATCTCTCAATATCCTCCACCATTCAAGATTCTCACCTTAACTCATAATTCTATAGACATATTTGATTGATCAAACTTTTAGAACACGACCACTCATTGAGGAAGACAATGGGAAATAATATTATCTTTGACAAACCAATAAACAGATCAGTGAAGCCGGAAAGCAGTATTACATAACATACAAAGTAAGACTAGGAGTCAAGTTTGGCAATTGGCATCAAGAAATTCGAGACCTCGAGTTCCATATCGTGGAACATGATTGTAATGTAAATAAAGAACGCATCCTTCACATTGAGTCCACAAATCTCTTCATTCGTTTGGCTTGAGTTTCACTTATTAAAGTGTTTCTTGTCAATATGGAACTCTAATTGTCCTAAGTTTAAAAAAAAAATTAGTAAATATTCTGAAAGATTTAATTTTAGTAAGAATTCTTGTACAGAAAAACACAGCTTGTATTGCAGTTACTTAACTACAATAGTTAGTTTAGTATAACGATTGATGAAGCACTGGTGCTCCAATGTGATTATTTAGCTGAGTTGTAGGTGAAGTATCGGTGCACCACCATGGTTATAGCTGAGTTGTAAGTGAAGCTCCAATGCTCCATCATATTGTTAGTTAACTGAATTGTACCTACTTTAACTAATTATGTTAGTCTTAGCTAGCATAGTTAGTGGTTCAGGGAGTTTAGTCAGTTAAATTGATTAGTTGTATAAGTAGATACAAATATCGGTAGTGAGCTCAATATACATTTCATAATTTCTCTCTCAGTTTTACTTTATTTCTTTGCTTAGCTTACTTCTCGCCAGATTAATGAAAATTAATATGGTATCAGAGTATTAATAGACAAAACCTAGAGATATTCACTGCAAATTTGTTGAAAATCGAGAGATTTGTCACAATAGTTGGTGTTGGAACTTTACTTTTACTATAGTATTTGATGATGTTGCTGAATAAGGATCGATTATGATAGATCACAATCATTCTCTGTATTTGCAGCCTTATGATGCACTTGGTTCTTATTCTCTAGGTTTTCGATGTAAGAATTTAAACACATACAGAGAGCCAACGCAGCAGAATATTAATAAGTGATGTAGGGAATCGATTTGGAAGAACGTTGACAGAAAACCTAGAGCCTTCTAGCATGTGCCTACGTTGGTATGCCAGGCTGATGGAGTCATAAGCGTATTATAGGTAGGCTAGGGACTCTTAGACAAATACTTTATCCCTAGGGACTTATCATTAAATTATAATTACCCTAGGGACTACTAATATATGGTAGTTTCTTTCCATCAAAGAAATTATCATATATGCATAACTACAGAATATTATCTGATATATTATTTCCTTTGGGAGAGAAGGTAAATAATTTATTACCTTATATGTGGGCCACACTAGAAGTCTGTAGAAGAGACTGTAAATTTCCAACATTCTCCCACTTGGCCCACATATTAAAATCAGATAATCATTTATGAGAGATAAACATATAATGTCCATAGACTTTATCACTCAACTAAAAGTTATGCAACAATCACTTAGCTAGAACATATCATTACATGAATCATGACGGTCATGCTCTTAAACAAACACTTCCTTCCATGTATTACAATGCACAATACATTATAACAAAGTGTCAACAACTTTATGAATGAACTTAATATAAGTCATTCAGAGTCCAACTTTATTGATCCAATGATCACAAAATAATACATGAAAAACCAAAATGTGCATTGTCATGTATATCAAAATAAACATAATTTCTAGACAAACTGTTAGAGAATAAAGCAAGGCTAAATTGAGCTACTAAGACCCATATGGGTTACATGATCCTTGAAAATATTAGCCGGCAGATCTTTAGTCATAGGATCAGCAATCATCAAGGTAGTACTCATATGCTCAAAACTCACATCTTGCTTATTCACATAGTCTCTAACCATCAAGTACTTTATGTCGATGTGCTTGCTTCGACTGCCACTTTTATTATTCTTAGAAAAGAATATTGCAGCTGAATTGTCACAGAATATTCTCAATGGCCTTGAAATGGAATCGACAATCCTAAGGCCGGAAATAAAGTTCTTCAACCACAACGCATGTGATGTAGCTTCATAGCATGCTATAAATTCAGCTTCTATTGTGGATGTTGCAACAATGGTCTGCTTGACACTTCTCCAAGATACAACACCTCCAACAAGAAGGAAAATGTATACTGAAGTGGATTTACCAGTGTCTTCATATCCACCCAAATCAGAGTTTGAATATCTAATTATCTCCAATGAGTCAGAGTATTTGTATGCAAATATCTCAAGACCCTTTTACCAGCTTTCCAATGGTCAAGACCAGGGTTACTTTGATATCTGCCAAGCATTCCTACCGCAAAAGCAATATCAGGTCTAGTACAGACCTGTGCATACATAAGGCTCCCAACAAGTGAAGTATATGGAATTTCTTTCATTTGCTCCTTTTCCAATGCATTTTGTGGACATTGATTCAAAGTGAATTTGTCACCTTTAATTATGAGTGTTGTTATAGGTGAACACTTTTTCATCCCAAATCTTTCCAGATGTCTTTCAATGTAGGCCTTTTGAGACTATCCAAGTAAGTTTTGGGATCTGTCTCTGTGAATCTCTATGCCAATGACATAAGAAGCTTCACCCATATCCTTCATCTCAAAACTTCTGGATAAGGAATTGTTTAGTCTCGTGCAACAATCCCAAATCACTACTTGCAAGAAAAATATCATCCACATATAGGACTAGAAAAATATATTTGCTACCACTTATCTTAAGGTATATACACTGATCAATGATGTTCTCCGTAAATCCAAAAGAAGAAACAACATTATGAAATTTAATATACCATTGGTGGGAAGCCTGATTTAGCCCATAAATGGATTTATTCAACTTGCAAACAAGGTGGCTTTTGTCCTTATCACAATATCCTTCAGGCTGACGCATGTACACCTCCTCTTCAAGATCTCCATTCAGGAAAGTTGTTTTCACATCCATTTGATGTAACTCTAAATCAACGTGAGCTACTAATGCCATGATTATTCTCAATGAATCCTTCTTGGATACTGGAGAGAAGGTTTCATGGTAATCAATGCCTTCCCTGTGAGTAAAACCCTTAGCTACAAGTCTGGCTTTATATTGTTCGATATTACCCGATGAGTCTCTTTTAGTTTTAAAGACCCACTTGGAACCTATGGTAGAGGATCCCTTTGGTAATTCAACGAGATCCCAGACTTTGTTTTTAGCCATAGATTCTGAACTCTTCTTTCATGGAATCATACCAAAGTGTGGAGTTTTCTCCACTCATGGCTTGTGAAAACAAGCATGGATCATCCTTTAGTCCAATATCATAATTAGACTCTTGGAGATACACAATATAGTCAGTAGAAATTGCTGATCTTCGAACTCTTGAGGATTTTCTCACTCCCACTGGTTCAGGCACTTCTTCAGTGGGTTCAGGTAAAGCGGGTTGATCTTCATGTGGCTCCTCAAGAGGTGGTGGATCTAGAACTTGTTGTTGTTCAGATAATTCATCAGAATTTTCCTGAGCAACATTCTAGTTCCCAATATATAAAAGTACCACAGGTGGTTCCCTTATTTCTTCCAATTCCACCATTTGAGTCAAACCACTCCCACTTTCTTCACGTTTCTCAAGAAAATTAGCATTTCTAGCTCAACAATTTTAGGAGAATGAGAAGGACAATAAAACCTAAATCCCTTAGAGTTAACTGCATAACCTATAAAATAACCGCTTATTGTTCTTTCATCCAACTTCCTTAATTGTGGGTTATAAACCCTCACTTCAGTTGGACATCCCCAAATGTGTAAATGATTTAAACTAGGTTTCCATCCTTTCCATAACTCAAAAGGTGTCTTAGGGACAGTCTTGGATGGAACCCTATTTAAAACATACACAACGGTTCTTAAGGCTTCACTCCATAAGGATAAAGGTAAACTTGATATGCTAATCATGCTTCTTACCATGTTCATTACCGTCCGATTCCTTCTTTCTGCCACACCATTTTGTTGTGGTGTTCCTGGCATGGTATATTGAGAAATTATACCTTCACTTTCAAGGAACTCAGCAAATGGACCCTTGACTTGTCCCTTATATATGTACCTACCATAATATTCTCCACCCCTATCAGATCATACAATTTTGATCTGAGCACCAGTTTGTTTCTCTACTTCTGTTTTGTATACTTTAAAAGCATCAAGTGCTTCTGATTTGTTGAAAAGAAAATAGAGATACAAATATCTTGAATAGTCATCAATAAATGAGATATGATATCTCTCACCATTCAAGCAAGGGGTAGGAAAAGGTTCATAGATGTCTGTATGTATGATCTCAAGCAATTGATAACTCCTTTTGGCACCTTTTGTTGATTTGTTGGTCTGCTTACCCTTTATGCATTCCACACAAGTCGCAAAGTCAGAAAAATCAAGATCTTTTAAAACTCCATCATTAACCAACTTTTTGACTCTATCAATAGAGATGTGTCCCAATCTCTTGTACCAAAGACTTGATGAGTTCTTATTGATAATACACCGTTTAGCGCCAATTTCTTTATCATGCAAAGGTAAAATATTGCATTCAAATATGGCGTCTAGCTCAAGTTTATATAAATTCCATTCAAATTTCCAAAACCAATAACTTTATTATCTTTCAAAAGTTTCACAGAAGGATAATGAAAATTCAAATCATATCCACTAATCGATAGTCTTGAAAGAGAAATTAAATTTCTAGAATATTCTGGAACATAAAAAGTATTTTCTAAATCTAAGTGAAAACCATCCTTCAAAATGAGCCTACAAGTCCCCACGCCTTCCACACGTGAACGCGTCCTATTGTCAGAATAGACGTATTGTTCACTTCCTATCGGCTTCCTCTGAGTTAGAATGCCCTGCATGATTTTGGCAATGTGAATTGTAACACCAGAATCAATCCACCATGTATTATCAGAAACTTCAGTAAAATTAGTTTCATAACATACAAAGGTAAAATTACCTTTTCTCTCAAGCCATTTCTTGTATATCAGGCAATCCTTCTTTCGGTGTCCCTTCTTCTTACAGAAACGACAAGCATCTTTGTCAAAGGTGCTTTTCTTCTTTATGGGAACACTTTTTCCCTTCTTTGCATTTCTCTTACCATGAGTCACCATATTAATACTTTCAGGTGTCTCATGCTTCAACCTCTCTTCTTCTTGAACACACATGGTCAAAAGTTCATTGATTGACCATTTATCCTTATGTGTTTTGTAAGAAATCTTAAACGGACCATATTCCGCAGGAAGTGAGTTGAGAATGAAATGCACAAGAAATGGTTCAGACATATCAACCTCAAGGGACTTGAGTTTACAGCAATGTCTCTCATCTCCATAATGTGCTCACGCACTGTACGACTTTTGTCGAAAGTCATACTTGAGAGCCTCTTCATAAGGGTGCTGGCCAATGCCTTGTCAGAGCTTATGAATTGTTCATAATTGCCTTCATGTAAGCTTTGACCTTATCGCTATTTGGGATAGAACCCCTAATGTTTTGGCTTATGTGAGATTTTATGAGCATTAAACTTAAGCGATTGGATCAATCCCACCGCTCATAATCATCCTTAGTCGCTGGCGTACTTGATTCCGGGGGAATAAGTGGTTCATCCACACGGAGTGCCAGGTCCAAATCCGAGCACCCTAATGTGAGAAGGACTTTCTCCTTCCATTCAGTATAACTTTCACCAGAAAGCATTGGAATTCGCATTCTCATTAAAATAGGGTAGGAAAAGCGGTAAAGACGGCAAAACAAGGATAAACATACATAAGCTATGAAGTACAATCCATCAAGGTGAATCGCGTAAAATACCAATTCTCAGTAAATTCTAGACCTTCATGTGGGCAGAGGTTGCAACCCATGCATAGAATTTACTAACTTTATTAGACTAGTAAGCCAAAATACATAAAAATTAATTTGTACCTGTGGGCATAAGATAATTTCAACTTAAAGGTTTACTATCTCATTCCAATTGATCTCACCAAAATGGTTACCTCCCTGTAGGGCCGGGCTACCATTTTAATAAGATAGCTGGATTAAATAGATGTCATTATAATTCTTAATCACTAAGCTTTATGTGATTAAATAACTTAATTTCTTTTATATCAAGTACTCAACATGTCGTGGCTACGCCTAAGCACATCACATAAAAGAAAGCTCAATATGACATCTTACATGATTTGTTTGAACAATCAACTCATACAGAATGTTAAGTGATTTCAAAATGGGACACAGATTAAATAAGCACCAATCTTCTATACCCCATAAACAAAATTTAATTCTTATAATTAATCTTGGTATTATAAGAACAATTTCAAACAGAAGTAAAACAAACAGAATTTTAATCACGATATTTCTATACATCACACAAATAGTTTCAATTTCATCCAAAACAGAGACCTTTTATCAAATATTTAGTCCAAAATTAAGTCGAAATAGATATTGCAGTAAGGACTCAACCTCACGTATTAAAACCACAATAGCACATTCAATGACGACTTGTGTTTCATAAATGAATATAATATCTGATGGAAACAATTACTACTTAAAGTAGTATTACTGTTTTGCATACAACTCTTTCCAGAAAAGTCTTGAACCCACATAAACATATAGATCCATCAGTAATATATTCCGACGAAAGCCCTCAACCAAATAAATTGCTATTATGAGCTATCAACATATACTACTAATCGTATACAGTCTAATGTTCAATTATTCGAAAACCTTATTTTGTTATGCAGGGAAACAACATAATCGATTAGAGACGGCAAATACGAAAGCACAAATTGTCCAGATCCAATTTTGCATTACCAAATTAGAGTAGAGTCTCTTACTATTAAAACATGTAATTAAAATATCTCGGCAAAGATACATAAGGCTCACAAATTAGGCAGTTGATTACAACAACACATTCATAACCAAGAACCTAAACTTTAATTTCCCGACTAAGATCAACTCCATGTTTAAACTCATTGAAATCGAAACATGACAATATCGAAGATTGAACGATGTTCTTAATCACTATCAACATGATGAGATATTGAACAACACCGCTAAAGACAGGCTCTGATACCACGATGTAAAAATTTAAACACATACAGAGAGCAAACGCAACGAAATATTAATAAGAACCTACCTTCAGCCATGGTTGTTCAAGTGATGTAGGGAATCGATTTGGAAGAACGTTGACAGAAAACCTAGAGCCTTCTAGCTTGTGCCTATCGTTTGTATGCCGGACTGATGGAGTCACAGGTGTATTTATAGGTAGGCTAGGGACTCTTTGTCACGACCCGAAAATCCACCTACAGGTCGTGACTGCGTCTAACGTTGAACCCGCTAGACAAGCCAACATGTACAATTAAACTAACTTGATAACACCGAACTAACAGAATTAACTAGAATCGGTTTATAATTTTGAACAACGAAAACAGATAAATTTCAAAGCTAAGTGAAGAGAACGAAATCCAATACATCGCATAAGCCCCAAAACCGGGAGTCACAAACTCACGAACTATCTATAGGAGTGCTAAATACAAAGACTGAAAGAAAGTACATAATCCGTCTCAGAAATGTTAGAAGAAATACAAGACAGAGTAAGAAGCTAGTGATAGAATAGACGCCAAGGCCCACGAACGTCAGCGGTCTACCTTGAAATCTCTGAGGTGGACTGAAGGATACTCCCTCAACGATGTCCACTGGGTCCGGCCGCGGGATCTGCACAACATTAAGAAGTGTAGTGTAGTATCAGTACAACCGACCCCATGTACTGAGTAAGTGCCGAGCCTAATCTCGGCCGAAGTAGTGACGAGGCTAGACTTGGCAACCACCGATAACCTGTCCTATTCTACAACACATAACATGGAAAAGAACAAGAAATAGCAGATAATTATGGGGTACGGGAGCAGACATGAGGTAACAGGTGAGATAAAACAGTCAGTTAAGCATATAGAGGTAACCAAGAAAGGCAATTTAACAAAGATGCTAATGAAACCAGTATAAATGCCAGAAATGCAAATAACGGCACGGCATCATCCTTCGTGCTTTTACTATTTTCCTCACAATGCGATGTACAATATAAAATGATATGAATCATGGCATGGCATCACCCTTCGTGCTTTTACTCTCTTCCTCACTATGCAATATATGATGTAATCAATGTAAATCATGGCACGACATCACCCTTCATGCTTTTACACTTTTCCTCACCATAACAATGTCAATTATCAAAATGGCAAGGGATGCAGCATAGTGGAAACACAAGTCATAATCACCCGTCAAGGGGAATAGTATCAGTCAATATCATAACAATTGCCCGACAAGGGTCTCAGCTATAACCACTCTTTTCAGGTATATCCTTTACAATTGGGCTCTCAATCGAACCATTCACATCACGAGTTTATCAACAAGGACTTTCAACAACAATCAACTTCCAAGTAGAGACAATTTCACAACATAACGAATATGGAAGTAATAATAAGAATTTCATCAAAAATACACGGGCATGCTTGACACACAATGCATAGGTACTCGTCACCTCACATATGCATTGAACATGATAAACACATAGCACATAACACACAATACCTATTCCATCATCAAAGCTAGGCAAGACACTTACCTCGGGTCAAAGAATAGCAATTCAAGCTTCTAATACCGCCTTTCCTTTTGAATTCAACTCCAAAACGATAATATCTAGACATCATTAACTTATTAACATCAATAATGACTCATTAATACAATCCCATAGCCTAAATATACAATTCCTAGTATTCTTCCCAAAAATACCAAAATTCGACCCCGGGCCCGCTTGGTCCAAGCACGAGGCTCGGACCAAAACCCGATTACCCATACCTCCACGAGTCAAAATATATAGTTTGTTTTTAAATCCGACCCCAAATTGAGGTTGAATTACCCAAAATCCCATAAACCCTAACTCTACCCAAACCCCTAATTTCTACTTTGATGTTTTTTTTGGATTTTAGGTTTAGATTCTAGTGATTAGGGGAGGAAAGCGGAAGAAATTGGTGTTAAGAACACTTACCCAAATGGATATGGAGGGGAAAATGGCTTGGAGGTCTTCAATGGAGTTTGAGAAAGAAGGGAATGGTGAAAATTGATTAAATCCCGTATGGTATTCTATTTTGGAGCTTTTAAAATAACTGGGCGAAAACGTGCATCGCGATCGTGGAGAATCTGGTCCCTACACTCTGCGATCGTGGCTGAAAGAATGCGACCGCAAAGAAGAACCTGAGATCCCTCCTCACTGCGATCGCGAACAAGTGACCGCGATCGCATAACTCAAGGACTCCACCCTATACGATCGCGAAGAGTACCTAGCCAGCCCCCGCCCAGACCTCCTATACCTCTATGCGATCGCGGACAGTGCTATGCGATCGCATAGAGGAACTGACCTCCCCCTAAAAGCAAGCCTATGCGATCGCAGACGGACCTATGCGATCGCATAGAGCAAAATGCCAGACACTAGCAACAACTACTTCACACCAGATTTTTCTAACTGTTTGCGCTCCGATGCCTACCCGAAACTCAACCGAGCCCTCGGGGCTCAAAACCAATTACACACACAACTTCATAAACATCCTACAGACTTATTTAAGCATTTAAATCACCAAAATATCATCAAAATCCATGAATTAAACCTCAACACTCATAGAATTTTCTTAAAACTTTATAAGGTTCAATTATTCCGATTTTGATCCTAAACACGTCATTTCATGTCTGTTTTACTCCAAATTTCACAGATAGCTCACATAACATATATTAAATCTGTTCTTGGCTCCGAAACCATAATACGGGCCCGGTAACACGATTTTCACATGAATATTCATTTTCAAAAACCTTTATATTTTTCAGAAAATAATTTTCTTTAAAAATTCATTTTTCGGGCTTGGGACCTCGGAATTCGATTCCGGGCATACGCCCAAGTTCCATATTTTCCTACGGACCCTCCAGGGCCGTCAAATTACGGGTCCGGGTCCGTTTACCAAAAATGTTGACCAAAGTCCACCTTAATCAATTAATTATAAGAAATTTCATTTTTCTTTCATCAAGTTTTCACATTAAAGCTTCCCGGCTACCTACCCGGGCTGTGCACGCATATCGAGGTGGGATTAACGGAGGCTTTCGGGACCTTGGAACACATATTTAGCTATATTTATACAGGATGACCGTTTGGGTCATCACAATCTCCACCTCTAAAACAAACGTTCGTCCTCGAACGGACATAGAAAAGTACCTGAGTCTGAGAAAACATAGGGATAACGGCTACGCATGTCAGACTCGGACTCCCAAGTAGATGCCTCTGTTGGCTGACCTCTCCATTGAACCCGAACCGAAGGATAACTCTCCGATCTCAACTGATGAACCTGCCTAGCTAATATGGTTACTGGCTCCTGATCATAAGTCAGATCCTTGTCCAACTGGACACCGCTGAAGTCAAGGACATGAGATGGATCTGCAATGTACCTCCGTGGCATAGATACATGAAAAACTCGATGCACGGCTGATAAATGCGGTGGCAAGGCAAGTCTGTAGGCCACCTCTCCTACCATATCCTAAATCTCAAATGGACCAATGTACCTAGGGCTCAACTTGCCCTTTTTCTCGAACCTCATCACGCCCTTCATAGGCGACACTCTAAGAAACACTTGATCTCCTGTCATGAAAGCCAAATCTCGAACTCTGCGATCCGCATAACTCTTTTGCTTGGACTGAGCTGTGCGAAGTCTATCCTGAAATAATCTTCACCTTGTCCAAGGCATCCTGGACTAAATCAGAACCCAATAATCTAGCCTCTCCCGGCTCAAACCATCCAACTGGAGACCGACACCGTCTACCATACAACGCCTCATACGGAGCCATCTGAAGGCTCGACTGATAGCTGTTGTTGTAGGGAAACTCAGCTAAAGGCAAGAACTGGTCCCATGAACTACCAAAATCAATGACACAGGCCCGCAACATATCCTCCAAAATTTGAATAGTACGCTCGGACTGTCCGTCCGTCTGAGGATGAAATATTGTNCCGTCTGAGGATGAAATGTTGTGCTCAAATATATCTGTGTGCCCAACTCTCGCTGAAATACTCTCCAGAAATGGGAGGTAAACTGAGTACCTCTGTCTGATATAATGGATAAGGGCACACCATGCAATCGAACAATCTCTCTCATATACATCTTTGCCAACTTCTCCGCTGAATATGAAACTGATACCGGAATGAAGTGCGCTGACTTGGTCAGGCTATCCACAACAACCCAAACCGCATCAAATATCCTCTAAGTCCGTGGAAGCCCAACTACAAAGTCCATGGTGATACGCTCCCACTTCCACTCAGGAAGCTGAATCTACTGCATCAAGCCACCGGGTCTCTGGTGCTCGTACTTAACCTGTTGACAGTTCAAGCACCGAGCTACATAAGCTACAATATCCTTCTTCATTCTACGCCACCAATAATGCTGCCGCAAGTCCAGGTACTTCTTTGCTGCGCCCGGATGAATGGAATACCGGGAACTATGGGCCTCCTGAAGTATCAACTCATGAATACCCTCAACATTAGGTACACAAAGACATCCCTGCATCCGCAGAACTCCCTCATCATCAACCGTAACCTTCTTGGCACCTCTGTGTCGGACTGTATCTCTAAGAACACATAGATGACGATCATCATACTGCCTGGCCCGAATACGGTCATACAATGAAGAACGGGCCACAGTTTGGGCCAAAACACTGCGAGTCTGAGAAACCTCCAATCTCACAAATCGGTTGGCTAAAGCCTGAACATCCCACGCAAGAGGTCGCTCCCCGACTGATAAATAAGTTAGACTGCCCATACTAACTAACTTCCGGCTCAAGGCATCGGCCACCACATTGGCCTTCCCCGGATGGTAAAGAATGGTAATATCATAATCCTTCAGCAACTCTAACCATCTCCTCTACCTCATGTTCAACTCCTTCTGTCTGAACAAATACTGCAAGCTCTTATGGTCCGTGAACACCTCACATGGCACTCCGTACAGATAGTGCCTCCAAATCTTCAAAGCGTGAACAATAGCTGCAAGCTCCAAATCATGAACTGGATAGTTCTTCTCATGAATCTTCAACTGACGAGAAGCATAGGCTATAACCTTGTCGTCCTGCATCAACACTGCACCACGCCCAACTCGTGCAGCATCAGAATACACGGTATACGGTCCTGAACCTGAGGGCAATACTAACACTGGTGCCGTGGTCAAGGCGGTCTTGAGCTTCTGAAAGCTCCCTCCCACTCATCAGACCCTTGAACGGAGCACACTTCTGGGTCAACCTGGTCATCGGGGCTGCGATAGATGAAAAACCCTCCACAAATCGGCGATAATAACTTGCTAAGCCCAAGAAACTCCGAATCTCCGTAGCTGAAGTGGGCCTAGGACAATATCTAACTACTGAAATCTTCTTGGGATCCACCTGGATACCTTCTGACGAAACCACGTGGCCTAGAAATGCAACGGAACTCAACCAAAACTCACACTTGGAGAATTTAGCATACAACTGACTATCTCTCAGAGTCTGAAGGACGACTCTAAGGTGCTGCTCATGCTCCTCTCGGATGCGAGAGTATATCAATATATCATCAATAAACACAATCACAAATGAGTCCAAATAAGGCCTGAACACCCAGTTCATCAACTCCATAAAAGCAGCGGGGGCATTTGTCAACCCAAATGACATCACCAAGAACTCATAATGCCCATAACGAGTGCGAAAGGTCATCTTAGGAACATCAGACGCCCTAATCCTCAGCTGATGGTAACTAGATCTCAAGTCTATCTTGGAAAACACTGTAGCACCCTGAAGCTGGTCAAATAGATCATCAATCCTCGGCAAAGGATACTTGTTCTTAATGGTAACCTTATTCAACTGCCGGTAGTCAATACACATCCTCATCGAGCCATCTTTCTTCTTGACAAACAACACTGGAGCACCCCAGGGAGAAACACTAGGCCTAATGAAGCCTTTATCCAACAAATCCTGCAACTGCTCCTTCAACTCTGGCGGGGCCATATGATACGGCGGAGTGGAAATAGGCTGAGTGCCCTCAGCTACCTCAATACAAAAGTCAATATCCCTGTAGAGTGGAATAGCCGGCAAGTCAGCAGGGAACACCTGTGGAAACTCACGAACTACGGGCACAAACTCCAGGGAAGGAACCTCGGCACTAGAAGCACGAACATAGGCCAGATAGGCCAAACAACCCTTCTCGACCATGCGCCGAGCCTTCATATAAGAAATAACTCTACAAGAAGAATGACTAGGAGTCCCCCTCCACTCCAAACAAGGTACCCCTGGCAAGTCCAAGGTCACTGTCTTGGCATGACAGTCCAGAATAGCATAATAGGGGGATAACCAATCCATCCCCAATATAACATCAAAGTCAACCGTATCAAGAAGCAAAAGATCAACCTGAGTCTCCAAACCACCAATAACTACTAAGCAAGCACGGTGGACTCAATCTACCACTATAGAATCACCCACCGGTGTAGACACATGCACAACAGTACTCAAGGAATCATGGGGTATGCTCAAATAAGGGGCAAAATATGAAGACACATAGGAAAAAGTAGAACCCGGATCAAATAACACCGAAGCCTCTCGGCTGCAAACTGAAAACGTACCTGTAATAACTGTGTCAGAAGCCTTAGCATCAGGACGGGCAGGAAAAGGATAGCACCGGGGCTGAGCCCCTCCAATCTGAACATCTCTGGGTCTACCTATTGTGACCTGACCCCTGCCCCTCGTGGCCTGTGCTCCACCTCTATGAGTCTGACCTCCACCTATGGTACCACGACCACCACCCCTAACTGGCTGAGGGGGTGGGGGTGTGCCTGACACTAGAACCATGGCATGAGAACCCTAATACTGGGGACCACTAAAAGCTCGGGGGCAATACCTAGCAACGTGCCCCGGAACACCGCAAGAATGACACAGCCTCTGTTGATATGGATGGGGACTCTGGAACTGCCCCGGACGACCCTGATAATCACCCTGGTCACTCTGAAGCAGCGGTGCACTGATAGGTGCTGGTGGTGCACTAATAGGAGCTGGCGGTGCACGATGAGATACCTGAAGTGCTGACCGAAAAGGTTGGGGTGACTAAACTCTGCCGAAAGAATCCCTGCCTCCATATGAGGCTCCACTGAATCTACCAAAGTGACGGGGCCTCTTGTCAGCCCCCTGACCACCACTCTGTGATAAAATCATCTCAATCCTCCTGGCCACATCGGCCGCATCCTGGAAGGAAATATCAGTACCTGACTCCCTAGCCATCTGAAGTCTAATAGGCTGGGCCAAACCTTCAATGAATCTCCGAACCCTCTCTCGATCAGTGGGAAGTATCATCAATGCATGCCTGGCTAAGGTGATAAACTTGGTCTCGTACTGAGTGACTGACATAGAATCCTGCTGGAGACGCTCAAACTTCCTCTGAAGATCCTCTCGCCGAGTAATGGGAAGGAACTTCCCCAAGAATACCTCTGAGAACTGAGTCCAAGTCAAACGTGCAGACCCAGCTGGTCTGGTCAAGCAGTAATCCCTCCACCAAGTCTTGGTTGCGCCAGATAACCGAAAGGTAGCAAAGTCAACTCCATTGGACTCTACTATGCCCATGTTCCGAAGAACCTCATGGAAGCTGTCCAAATAATACTGGGGATCCTCTGATGGTGCACCGGTAAATGTAGTAGTGAATAAATTGGTGAACCGATCTAGTCTCCATAGAGCATCCGTTGACATAGTTTCACCCTCAGCTGCCGGTGCCACAATACCCGGCTGAGCTACTCCCGCTGTTTGAGGTGCTGGAGTCTGAAACTGAGTGGCAACCTGCGATGGGTATGAATACAGGAGTCTGGGTCCGTCCCCCAACCTGAGATCCAGCTGGTGTTGTAGGAAGATGACCGGCCTGAGCCACACTCTCCATGAGTCCCACTAAGCGGACTAGAGCGTCCTGAAGCACCGGGGTAGCAATGAACCCCTCTGGGACCTGAGCTGGTCCAACTGGGACTGTCTGAGCAGGAACCTCACCGGCATACTCTACCTGTGGGTCCTCAACTGGAGCCGCTGCTCTAGCTCTACCTCGGCCCCTAGCACGGCCTAGGCCTCGGCCCTTCGTAGGAGCTGCAATAGGAAGATCAGGTTGCAGATCGGTCGATGAGGAAGCACGCGTTCTCTCCATCTGCGAGAGAGTAATTAGAGACTCAATTAGTATTTAGAATTCAATTGGCACGACAGAGAATGAAATATGTGAATTTATTCCTAACTTTGCACCCTCTAGGGGATAAGTATAGACGTCTCCGTACCGATCCCTCAGACTCTACCAAGTTTGTCCGTGAGTTATGAGACCTAAGCAACCTAGAGATCTGATACCAACTTGTCACGACCCGAAATCCACCTACAGGCCGTGACTGTATCTAACGTTGAACCTATTAGACAAGCCAACGTGTACAATTAAACTAACTTGATAACACCGAACTAACATAATTAACTAGAATCAGTTTATAATTTTGAACAACGAAAATAGATAAATTTCAAAGCTAAGTGAAGAGAACGAAATCCAATACATTGCATAAGCCCCAAAACCGGGACTCACAAACTCACGAACTATGTATAAGAGTGCTAAATACAAAGACTAAAAGAAAGAACATAATCCGTCTCAGAAATACTAGAAGAAATACGAGACAGAGTAAGAAGCTACTGATAGAAGAGACGCCAAGGCCCACGAACGTCAGCGGTCTACCTTGAAATCTCTGAGGTGGACTGAAGGATACTCCCTCAACGATGTCCACTGGGTCCGGCCGCGGGATCTGCACAACATTAAGAAGTGCAGTGTAGTATCAGTACAACCGACCCCATGTACTGAGTAAGTGCCGAGCCTAACCTCGGCCGAAGTAGTGACGAGGCTAGACTTGGCAACCACCGATACCCTGTCCTATTCTACAACACATAACATGGAAAAGAACAAGAAATAACAGATAAACATGGGGTACGGAGCAGACATGGGATAACAGGTGAGATAAAACAGTCAATTAAGCATATAGAGGTAACCAAGAAAGGCAATTTAACAAAGATGCTACTGAAACCAGTATAAATGCCAGAAATGCAAATAACGGCACGACATCATCCTTCGTGCTTCTACTCTTTTCCTCACAATGCGATGTACAATATAAAATGATTTTAATCATGGCACGGCATCACCCTTCGTGCTTTTACTCTCTTCCTCACTATGCAATATATGATGTAATCAATGTAAATCATAGCACGGCATCACCCTTCGTGCTTTTACTCTCTTCCTCACTATGCAATATATGATGTAATCAATGTAAATCATAGCACGGCATCACCCTCCGTGCTTTTACTCTCTTCCTCACTATGCAATATATGATGTAATCAATGTAAATCATGGCACGACATAACCCTTAGTGCTTTTACACTCTTCCTCACCATAACAATGACAATTATCAGAATTGCAAGGTATGCACCATAGTGGAAGCACAAGTCATAATCACCAGTCAAGGGGAATACTATCAGTCAATATCATAACAATTGCCCGGCAAGGGTCTCAGCTATAACCACTCTTTTCAGGTATATCCTTTACAATTGGTCTCTCAATCGAACCATTCACATCACGAGTTTATCAACAAGGACTTTCAACAACAATCATTTTCCAAGTAGAGACAATTTCACAACATAACGAATATGGAAATAATAATAAGAATTTCATCAAAAATAGACTCACGGGCATGCTTGACACACAATGCATAGGTACTCGTCACCTCACCTATGCATTGAACATGATAAACACATAGCACATAACACACAATACCTATTCCATCATCAAATCTAGGCAAGACACTTACCTCGGGTCCAAGAATAGCAATTCAAGCTTCTAATACCGCCTTTCCTTTTGAATTCAACTCGGAAACGACAATATCTAGACATCATTAACTTATTAACATCAATAATGACTCATTAATACAATCCCATAGCCTAAATATAAAATTCCTCGCATTCTTCCAAAAAATACCAAAATTCGACCCCGGGCCCGCTTGGTCCAAGAACGAGGCTCGGACAAAACCCCGATTACCCATACCTCTACGAGTCCAAATATGTAGTTTGTTTTGAAATCCGACCCCAAATTGAGGTTGAATTACCCAAAATCCCATAAACCCTAACTCTACCCAAAACCCCTAATTTCTACTTTGATGTTTTTTGGATTTTAGGTCTAGATTCTAGTGATTAGGGGAGGAAAGCGGAAGAAATTGGTGTTAAGAACACTTACCCAAATGGCTATGGAGGAGAAAATAGCTTGGAGGTCTTCAATGGAGTTTGAGGAAGAAGGGAATGGTGAAAATTGATGAAATCCCGTATGGTATTCTGTTTTGGAGCTTTTAAAATAACTGGGCGAAAACGTGCATCGCAATCGCGGAAATGGGTCTGCGATCGCGGAGATTCTGGTCCCTACACTCTGCGATCGTGACTGAAAGAATGCAATCGCGAAGAAGAACCTGGGACCCCTCCTCACTGTGATCGCGAACAAGTGACCGCGATCGCATAGCTCAAGGACTCCACCCTATGCGATCGCGAACTAGACCTTGTGTTCGCGAAGAGTACCTAGCCAGCCTCCGCCAAGACCTCCTATACCTCTATGCGATCGCGGACAGTGCTATGCGATGGCATAGAGGAACTGACCTCCCCCTAAAAGAAAGCCTATGTGCTCGCAGACGGACCTATGCGATCGCATAGAGCAAAATTCCAGACACCAGCAACAGCTACTTCACACTAGATTTTTTAAACCTTTTGTTCTCCGATGCCTACCCGAAACTCATCCGAGCCCTCGAGGCTCAAAACCAATTACACACATAACCTCATAAACATCCTACGGACTTATTTAAGCATTTATAAGAAATAACCAAATTTTGTTGATCATTAACAATATCAATGCTTATAAAGGTTTTAATGGGCCTAAATGATGGATATAGACGTGCACATAGTCAAATTCTAATGAAATCGATGGTTTATACTGTGAATCAGGCTCCATGAATCTTCAGGATAAAAGCTAGAAATTTGTTACAAGGGGGTATTGTGTTGTATCTGAGACTATGGATCCTACTACTCTATTCACTTCTAAGACTGCAAGTGAGAGGCAGAGGAAAACTACAATTAAAATTGTGATTTTGTTTCCATTTGTATGGATACACAAGGGATAATTGTACAAACTTATAAAGTACAAGTGTCATGATCCGGAATTCCCACCGTTGGGACCGTGATGACGTATAACATTCCACTTGCTAGGCAAGCCAATGCTAGAGAATCATTAGCTAATTTTTTTAGTTTTCAGTAATTAACAACAAATAAGCTATAACGAGTTAAAATGAACGCCGAAATATATATAACAACTTCAAAATATATACTAACCAGAATTTGGAGTCACAATTCATGAACTTCAAAAATATTTCTACAAGTAATTGTCTGAAAGAAATACAACTGTTTTTGAAATAGAAGAAACAATGAAATGAAATGTATAGAAGGAGACGCCAGGACCTGCTGACAAGTCTACCATGGATCTCCTATCAGGTGGATCCTACAGCCAATCTCACGATCAACTCGTACCACCTCCAAAATCAGCACAGGAAGTGCAGAGTGCAATATCTGTACAACTGACCCCATGTACTGGTAAGTGCCGAGCCTAACCTTGACGAAGCAGTGACGAGGCTACGACGGGTCACTCACACTACAACCTGCACACATTATATATAATAAAAGCAGAAAAGGGAAGACAAAATAGAAATAAGCAGTAACTTGCAAGAAATAACCACAGTTCTCAGAAGTAATTCAACTGCGTTCAGATACTACCAATCCTTAAGTGCAAATAAGAATACCGTACAACTAACACAATGTAGGGAAAGCATAAACACATAAGTTGTTGCGGCGCGCAACCCGATCCCACCGTACATATCATAGTCCTCCCTTATTTCCTTGTAATAGCATAAACAACATAATGTAAATAAAAGTGTTGCGGCGTGCAACCCGATCCCACCATATCACAATAATACAATCATAGTTCACCCTTATTCCTCCAAACAATACACCCTTATTACATCTGTTGCGGCCTGCAACTCGATCCCACCGTATAGTATCAGTTCACCCTTATTCCTCCTCAATATATCACCCTTATTTCACCTGTTGTGACATGCAACCCGATCCCACCATATCAAAATAAATTACACAATATGTACAGAAAATTTCACAATTCAAATCACATAACCCTTCACTATACTTGAACTTTAAACCGAAACAAAGAGGAAGCTTGTACACCATGAAATTCACATAAGTGATACTACTCAGCGACAAATTTAGAATATACCATCAAAGTACCGGTAAACCAGCTTAAGCAGATAAGGAGGTAATGAAGCTACGGAATAACTAATACTATTAACAGAGGAAAACGAAGTCTAACATTTAGCAATTAAGTATGGGAATACAAGTAGTGCATGTATAACTAAGATAGGGAAATAGACATTATGGGAAGAACGGGAAAGAAACAGGCAAGAACAGATAAATTGGCGGCACATAAGTACTTGTCACTTCACATATACGCCTCTCACATGAATTTCATACAACAAATAGGTCGAGGGTTCCTAATTCTCTCAAATCAAGGTTAGGCACAACACTTACCTTGCTTCAAGGATCACTCACTGCTCAATGACAGCCTTGCCTCTCAAACAAGCCTCCGTCCCAATAGAATCAAGAAAATTACCAACCAATTGGTTCGAATTAAGCCTTATGAACTACCCACGATTGCAAGAATTCAATTTAGGCCATTGTTTAAAAAGTCAACACCGGAGATCGCTTGGTCCAAGCTAAGAATTCAGACCAAAACCCGATTACATTGTCACCCTCGAGCCCGGTTATGTAATTTGATTTGGAATTCGACTTCAATTTGAGGTCTAAATCCCCAATTTACAAAATCCCTAGTTTCTACCCAAAAGCCCCCAATTTCACCGTGAAAAACCTTATATTTCAGGTTGAATTCTTAGAAAAAGTAGTGAAAGATTGAAATAATGTAGGTTAGGGTCACTTACCAACGATTTGGAGAAAAAGAAGTCTTGGAAAAATTTTCTCTAAGGTTTTAGGTTTTGAAAATTTGAGAGATGAACCAAAAATCCTGTCTTAGCCTATTTCATCAGCTGCAGCAAATGCAAGAAAATCTTCGCAAATGTGAAACTCCCACATTTTTATTGCCTTCGAAAATTCGAACAAAATGTTCGCAAATGCGGAAATCTCAGGATCGCAAATGCGACCCATGTCTTTGCAAATGCGAAGAATACCTTCCCTAGACCCACTTCACAAATGCGATGAATATTTCGCAAATGGGAAACCTGTGTGGCCCAGCTTCTCCTCCCATTTGCGATGAGGAGCTCACAAATGCGAACCCTTCAGAGAACGCAATTACGAGGCCATATCTCGTAAATGCGAGATCAGAGGCCTGCAACAAGAACTGAGACACACCAGCAAATTCTCTAAGTCCAAATTCACTCCGTAGCCTATCCGAATCTCACCCGAGCCCTCGGGGCTCTAAACCAAAATTGCACACTAGTCTAAACATATCATACAAACTTGCTCGCGCGATCAAATCGCCAAAGTAACACCTAGAACTACGAATTGATCACCAAATCAAATGAGATTTTCAAGAAAACTTTGAAACTTCTATTTTCACAATCAGACGTCCGAATCACGTCAAACCAATTCCGTTTTTATCAAATTTCACAAACAAGTCATAAATATGGATTGGACCTATACAGGATTCCCGAACCAAAATACGAACTTGTTATCCAAAAAGTCAAACTTTGGTCAAACATTTCAAATTCACTAAGCTTTCAATTATCAAATTTCGACAAAGTCCGACATCTCGGCCTAGGGAATTCCGATTTCGATTTCGGACATACGCCCAAGTCCCAAATCACGATACGGCCCCACCGGGACCGTCAAAACACAAATCCGGGTCCATTTACCAAAATGGTTGACCGAAGTCAACTCAAAAATGAAGTTTTTAGGCAAAATTTCTTATTTGTATAGGTTTTTAACATAAAAGCTTTCCGGAAAGATGCCCGGACTACGCACGCAAATAAAGAAAGGCTAAAATATGACTTTTAAGGCTTCGGATCACAAAATTAGGTTTCAAAATATGAGATGACCTATCGAGTCATCACAATAAATTTTGCGAAAGGGCATTTCAAAGAGACCTATTACAAGATTATTGGGTACCTTGCATATTTTAAAGCTAAGAAGAAGGGTGTAGCTGTCAGTGAAAACATGGAACATTGTGCGAACACACCTTGTACTCATGCATCTCCTCCTGCTTTTGCTCCGGACTAGGGGTGATAATATGGTTCAAAGAAAACAGTTAACCATCCATATTATCCACTAAAAAATGGGTTGGATAATGAACTTTTTAAAAACGGGTCAAATATAGATAAGAACTATATTAGCCATTTAGAAAATAGATAATCAATGAGTAACCAATGGATAACCAATGAGTCTAACTTTTACATTTGTAAAGCCTCAAATTGGGGATTCCTCACGTTAGGGAGACTAAGAATTCTCCCAAAAGTGATTATATGCAAGAAGTCATGGACCCATATTATCCGTCGGTTAACCCATTTTTTATCCGTATTAAATATGGGTCGTATCGGATAATTTATCCATTTTCCATTACCCCGTTTTGGCCCGAACCATATCCGACCCGGCTGCCCGTTTTCCATTCCTACTCGGGACCAATATTATCAGATGTTGAGCATGTTAAAAACACTGATGTAACTTATACTAATGCTTCCAGAGCTAAGTATCTTCTTTCCGTACCTGAACATATTCTTAATTAAATAGTTGACACTGGTGCAAATAATTACATGATCAATGATGCACTCTTGTTGTTGGATGGCGTTAAAGTAGAAAATACAATCAGGTGCAGATGGTAACTGGTGACTCTACTAAGATCACACATGTTGAGAGTTACCATTTAACTGAACATGATGTGATTACTGATGTTCTTTGTGTCCAGATTTTAAGTTTAACCTTTTATCTATATCTATGGTGATCAGAGTATTGAGTTGTTTTGTTTTTTTCTATCCTGGATTTTGTCTCTTTCCAGATCTCTTCAATGTGAAGGTGGAGGTGATTGGTAAAGAGCATAAAGTCCTATGTGTTGAAGTCTCATAGACAAAATACAGTAGTTAATCCCAGTAGATCCTTGGCTGTACATACTACAACATATCCAGAGATTTGGTATAAGAGATTAGGCCATGTACCTATGGCTGTTTCAAGGAAACTTCCCATTTTCAGAATAAATATAATTTTTTATTGAATCACTATAGAATATATCCATTAGCTAGACAAACGAGATTTGCTTTTCAGCATAGTGATAGTAGAGTTGCAACATCTTTTCATGTAATTCATGTTGAAGTATTTGAACCTTACAAAACTGATACTTACAATAGCATGAAATATTTTCTTGCTATTGCGGATGATTACTATAGACGGACTTAAATTTTCTTAATGAGAGTTAAGTCGGATGTATTTGAGTTGCTTAAGTCTTTTATAGCTATAATTCTTAATCAGTTTAAGGGCAAGATTAAGGTGATTAGATTTGATAATGGCTCAGAATATTTAACTCTGTATGTGAAGATTAATTCAGATTTCATGGAATAATTCATGATGGTTTTGTCCTTACATCCCATAACAAAATTGGGTGGTAGAGATGAAATATAGGCATATATTGGAAGCTGTCATGGAAATTAAATTGTATACGGTCGAAATCAGGTATGCCCGATTTCATGAGGCCGAGGAGCCACTCCGAGCCCGAGTTTAAACTGGGTCAAGCGAGCTCTAACCTGACGATTGAGTGCAAGGCTCGAGTAACGAAGCACATGATACCAGGGCCGAGTATGACCTACCTCGAGATAATGCCATTATGAGTTTATAACAGAATGGGTGAGATTTCCGGAATGGCACAAATATCAAGGCATAAATCCCGTAACAGATTTGTACGAATTCGTACAAGGCGGTTAAACAACTGTACAAATTAAATTCTTTTCTAAATATAGGAATGTACCTTATTTAGGACTCCCCTATTATATAACGGGGAGCCCATTCATTTGTAATTATCATCAATCATTGGCAAAGAATATACAATCTTACTTTTCGTTCATCTCTCATCAGAATTGTTCCTTAGCTTTATTATACTTTCTTTACTTTACTGTTCATCTGAGTGTACCTCGAAGTCGTCTTGGTTCGAGGTCGAGGCCTGCTCAAACACTAGTTTGATTTAATATGTTCACTTAATCTATATGCTTGTCTTCTTGTTTATCAATTAGTATTGGACTAAATCACGTGCCTTTAAGACCACAATACAAATTTAATTATTACTCAGATTTTACGATAGACAGTTTTGCCCCCACCGTGGGGCTAAAGATAATAGTGATTATTTCAGTGTTGATTTCAATAACACACATTATTTTACACTTGTTCTTGTCAAAGATTCTTTGTTTTTGTGATGACCCAAAAGGGTCATCTTATGTAACTTAAGCCTTATCTGTGTTCCGAGGCTCCGAGAGCCTCCGTTAGTCTCACCTCGTTATGCGTGCGCAGCCCGAGCGTGTAGCCGGGAAGCTATTATGTGAAAATTTGATAAAAAATGAGTTTAGATAATTAATGAATGAATATAGTTGACTTTGGTCAATATTTCTGGTAAACGGACCCGGACCCGTGATTTGACGGTCCCGGAGGGTCCGTAGGAAAATATGGGACTTGGGCATATGCTCGGAATCGAATTCCCAGATCCCAAGCTCGAGAAATGAATTTTTTAAAAGAAATTATTTTCTGAAAATAATAAAGGAATAAGAAAGTGAATAATTATGTGAAAACAATATTACCGGGCCCGTATTATGGTTTCGGAGCCCGGAACAGGTTTATTATATATTAATTGTCTTCTTTGTAAAAAAAATTTGGTGTAAAACGGGCGTAAATTGAGTGGTTTCGGATCCTAATGAGGTTTTGAGATTGTTAAAAGAACTTGAAATGTGGCATGGAAAGTGATGTTATGTTCCCGA
>ML245302.1:0-17698 GCA_005239495.1 Nicotiana undulata
ATACACAATTGATAAACCGAATACCGAACCGAAATTCTTAAATACCGAACCGAAATACCGAATACCCACCCCTAGCGCACCGGTCATCATATCCGTATTCTACCCTCCCCACCCCGTAAAGGTTGTTTAAAAATGCGTGTGTTGGTTACGCATGCTTATTGCGTGCCATTACCCGTCCCATTCTATAAGTCCTGGAGGGTGTTTAGGACTACTAATCCTACAAGGCAGGAACTAGGCTGGACCCTTAGGTTTAAAGGACAAAATACTAGGTGACATACAAAACAAGTAGAACTGCACATATAAGGGAACATATAAAGACAAAGAAAGGCTCACAGGTCCCTCCACACATAGACATCTAAGTAGCACGTCTCAAGCACGATTATTCTCAAAGATGGGAGTTTAAAACAGGAGTTTTAAGTAAAACAGTGAGTTGCAAAAGATATGTTTGGAAACTTAATGAAAGCAGAAGATTCAATTAGGACTGAGTGACCTGAAGGGTAGTTGATTTTCAAGAATACAGTAGCTAAAGGCAGCGGTAAGATTTAGAAGTACGCAGTGATTTAAAGCTTTCAGAAAACATAGAAAGAAGTCATTAAAGCATGAGTTTGAAGTAACATAGTGATTTTAAAAGATAAGGGACTAAAATACAGTGGCTTAACATAGAATAATAGTTATCAGTTTTAGAGAACTGTAGTAAAAGAAGTAGTGAGATGGTATATAGTAACTTTTGTCAAAATATAGTAACTTTAAAGAAATACAGAGCAAGGATTCGAAATAGCATGATTTTGAGAAGAGTGAGGCATCTTTGAAAACCCAGTAGTTTGAAAATATAATAGGACAAGAATCAGTAAAAAATCAGTAAAAAATCAGTAAAAGGAAATATATGCACAACTTCAAGACTGCTTAAAATTGAGCAGGAGTTTTAATAAAAAGTAAAGTGAACTTCAGTGAGGTAAAACAAGAATGGGAGCAGCAGGGTTCAAAATGTTCAAAGGGGCTGATTAAACTAGTAGAACATAATTGATTTGATTTTAATACGTATTAGGCCTAAAGTTTGCCTAGGCGTCGTATACATTGCCTACTTATTTTTAAAGGGTGAACATGCATAGATTTTGATTTTAATAGATACACGTTTGCAGGGAATTGTTTCAAGTAGATTAAACATAATGTATGGGAGTATTAGATTATGTTAACTAGGCGTTCAAGTTCTGATAAATAAGTAGTCCTAAGGGCAGGATATCTAATGCACAAAGTATCATCCTAAAACATGGTTTCTATATGTCATGTTTATAAAAATGCATGAGCAATACATTATGGCAACTTTTGTTACTCGTTTAGTTATACTGAGAACATGGTGTCAGATGGCACGAATATAATAGATGTGTTGAAATGATGAACCTAAACATGATTTTTAATGCATGGTATGCATGTCCTAAGCGTGATACTATTGCACACATAGGGAAATAAAGCCTATAGTCATGATTTCTACCCAAATTACACTAAACATGCATAGTTCCCTCCCATATTCACTATCCAGCCCCAATCGTTTGTTTACAAATTATTACAGACCATAGAAAATGAATTACAGTAATTGCAAAGAGGAAAATAAGAAGTTATTCTATAGGGAGCCTTCAAACAGGCCCAACCTTCCAGCCTCACCCCTTTCGAGCTTCACAGCCTTACATAGCCTGGGTGCGGCAAAGCTCCCAAAGGCCCTTGTGAGGGCCCTGGCCAATACCAGCACCCAGCAATTGCCAAAGTTGAGATAGGCGTAGTGCAAAATTACCTGCCTCAGTGTGTCAAAGTTCAGAGGGAACTCAAGGTCCCTAAGCATTGCTCACACTGAGGGGGTGGAACCTAAAGGTCTAAAAATAGTGTGAAGTGCATGAAGGAGTGGTTAAAAGAGTTTTCAAAACTGGGGGTTTGTTGTAAGACAGCAGAAGCACTAGTTACAGTAGCTCAACAGTATAGGATTGCATACAAGGGCCCTGGGGAAAGGGAACAGGTCGATCAAATAATGCTAAAGGAGATACAGAGACTTATGAAAGCTCATTGAAGCATGACTACCCAAATCATAAGATTCAGGGGATCAAGAAATGGCCAAGCTTAGACATAATACTAGACAGTAACAGGGGACAATTATAACAGGTAAGATAAATAACAGTTAGACGCATTTAGATCAAGAAGAGCACACAAAGTGCAAGGGATCAGGGGAATTAGGGAGTGGTAAAGTATAGGCATGACAATATACATCAATAGGATACATGCATAACAAGTAGAAGTTAGGAATATGCAATAGTCATATCACAGACTTAGCATGTAAGTCATAAGAGACAAGACATGGTAAAGTACTAAACCAAAGATTCAATTGCATGTTGAGCAGTAGAAGCATAAATAGAAGAAAAACAAGAAGATAATAAACTAAAACAATAATAATATACACATTGATTGGAGACTTGGAGATTAATTAGGACATACTAGTAAGAGGAAAAAAGCAGGATGTAAAGATCAAGGTGGTAACACAATATTAGCCTTGGCTTACAGCCAGCTAATAATAGGCAAGAGCAGAGGTAGTAGTAGAACAAAGAGAGAAGAGAAAGAGCACAAGAGAACGTAGAATAGTATTGATTGTCTGTGTTGTTGAAAAGCTATAGCTTTTATCGTTGAAAAACGAGTAGCAAATATGGTAAGAATCACAATAGCATGGTAATCAAAGAACTTAGAATCAATCAGTCAGGAAATCAAGACACGGTTCCCTTAAGTCAAGGGATCTCAAGAACTCAAATGGTAAAACATATAACATATAAGGTAAATAAAGTCAGTACAATACTAAATAAGGAAGGAATCATAGATTATTAAGTATAGGGTAACAAATTAAGGCTAAGTTCAAAATATTCTAATTAAGGAAATAGGCAATAAGAATATAGTACCACATCATACAAGTTAAGTGAATCGATTGATTCGAATAGGAGAGGTAAAAATTGAAGTCTAGAAGGAAAGTTTATCAATCAAACCCCAATATATGGAGTCCAGAATCAATCAAAGAAGAGTCACAATTCTATATTCATCATATAAATAGACAAGAATGACCAGACATAGTAAAATAGGGAGGTTGAACAAGTGTTAGTAGAAAGATGCAAGTCTGAACAATCGAGACAAGCATAAGCACATAGTGGTGGTATAAGTTAAGCTAATAGAACTCAGTAAACATATCCGAGGCAGATAATCACGACAACTCAAACAAGAAACAAGCAGAGTCATGCTAATACACAGAACCAACGAAGAAGACTTAGTAAGATTAGGTCTTTTAACACAAGCAAGATAAAAAGCTAGTAGAATCACAAAATCATCATGATATGCAAAGAACAAACTTAAAAGCAAGAAGAAACTCAGTTCGAAACAAGCATAAAAAGGTTCTGAGAAACCCTAGTTTTAAAAGGAAGTAAAAACGTTTAAAAGTCGAAGATTCTTAAAGATTAAGTCAAGAATAATGTAAAACATAAAGAAACATGCTTGAATCGTTTAGAAACACCATAGACCTGAGAGGTTTAGGCAAAAATTAGGGTTTCAGAGAGGATTGAAGATAACCGGAAAACCTGCCGTGAGACTCAAAGATCGTGGTGGATATGGCGTGGTTATGTCCAAACCCCACCGGGGAGGCCGGGAACAACCAAAGCAGGAGCCCCAGGTGCAAGTCAGCATGGCCCAGAGCCTCGAGGGCTTTAGAGATGAAGTGAGCTAGATGGAGGAGACATCATGGAGGCTCACAGTCGAAAGGATGGTGGCCGGAGATGGCTGGAGGAAGGCGGAGGTGTTCCATTGAAGACGAAGAGACAGAAGTCTCTAGAGACTTTAGAGAGAGAGAGACGAGACATAGAGATATGAGGGGTCTCGAAAGAATGAGACGGGGAGAGGGGTGTTAGGTAGAGTTAATTAAGGAAAGGGATGATCTGGGCCGTTGATCTTATTTGATCAACGACTCAAATCTAATCAGGGGTTGGGCCGGGTTAATTTTAGGATTGGGCTGGGTTAAATAGTCTGATGGGTTGGGGTTAATTGGGTTTAGAGATTAGGTTAAAATGTGGCTAATTGTTAAATACCCGTAAAAAATAGATAATTAATTAATTAAAATAGCTAATAGTTGTATAAAAATAAAATTAAGTTAAAATAGGTAAAATTACAATAATCAAACAATATTAAAAATGTAAGAAACATAAATTCGAATTTTAAAAGGTATAAAATGTCTAATTAGGCCATAATTGCAAATTGATTGTAATTGTAATTAAATAAGACCCAATTTGGCCAATTTATGAAATAATTGGATTTTAATAAGTAAAAGGTGATTATGAATGACACACTGAACTGGAAAATATTTTGAAATTATTTAGAGCACAATTTATGAATTATTTAAATATGCAATATTAAAATAAACAGGAAATAATTTAATAAAAATGTGGAAAAATAGGGAAAGATACTCATTATTACAAAGAGTAATTTAGAAAGCTTATATGCAAGTTTGCAAATAATTTGAGGAAAAATTGGGTATCAACACTACCCATATAAGTAATGCCTCCACTTAAGAGCATGAACAATCGCCGCCAACTCCAAATCGTGCACATGGTAATTCTTCTCATGAACCTTCAGCTGGCGCGAAGCATAAGAAATAACTCTCCCTTCCTGCATTAATACACACCCCAAGCCAACACGTGAAGAGTCGTAATACACCGTATACATCCCTGAACCGGAAGGCAATACTAGAACTGGTGCCGAAGTCAATGCAGTCTTAAGCTTCTGAAAGCTTGCCTCACACTCATCAGACCACCAAAATGGAGCATTTTTCTGAGTCAATCTAGTCAAAGGGGCTGCAATGGATGAAAATCCCTCCACAAATCGCCGGTAGTAGCCTGCTAGACCCAAGAAACTCCTAATCTCTGTCGATGAAGTAGGACGTGGCCAACTCTGAACTGCCTCAATCTTCTTAGGATCAACCTTGATGCCCTCTCCAGATACCACATGCCCCAAGAATGCCACGGAATCTAACCAAAACTCACACTTGGAGAACTTAGCATATAGTTTCTGTCCTCGCAAGGTCTGGAGCACAACTCTCAAATGTTGCTCGTGCTCTTCCAGGCTACGTGAGTAAATCAAAATGTCATAAATGAAGACGATGACAAAGGAATCAATATACGGCCTGAACACCCTGTTCATCAAGTCCATAAATGTTGCCGGGGCATTAGTCAACCCGAAGGACATCACTAGGAACTCATAATGGCCATATCTCATACGAAAAGAAGTCTTCGGAACATCCGAAGCCCGAATCTTCAGCTGATGATACCCCGATCTCAAGTCAATTTTAGAAAATACCCTGGGACCCTGTAACTGGTCAAACAAATCACTGATGCGCGGCAATGGATACTTGTTCTTAATAGTTACCTTGTTCAACTGGCGGTAATCAATGCACATCCGCATAGACCCATCTTTCTTCTTTACAAATAGAATTGGAGCACCCAACGGAGATACACTCGGCCTGATAAACCCCTTACCCAACAACTCCTCAAGCTGCTCCTTCAACTCCTTTAACTCCTTTGGATCCATACGGTACGGGGGAATAGAAATAGGCTGAGTGCCTGGAGCTACATCAATACAAAAATTGATATCTCGATCCGGAGGCATGCCCGAAAGGTCTGAAGGAAAGAAATCTGCAAACTCTCGAACAACTGGCACTGAATCAATCGTTGGAAACTCGGCGGTGGTGTCCCACACGTAAGCAAGATACACCAAACAACCCTTCTCGACCATATGTCGAGCCTTCAGAAAGGAAATAACTCCACTGGCTGCACTAACTGAGGAACCTCTCAATTGCAACCTAGGCAACTCGGGCATGGCCAAAGTAACCGTCTTGGCATGGCAATCCAAGATGGCATGATGGGGAGATAGCCAATCCATGCCCAGGATGATATCAAAATCAACCATGTCGAGCAATAGAAGGTCCGCTCTAGTCTAGAACCCATAAAAGGTGACCACACAAGACCGATAGACTCGGTCTACCACCACAGAATCGCCCACAGGAGTGGACACATATATAGGAGAATCCAAGGACTCGCAAGGAACATCCAGAAAACAAGAAAATAAGGCTGACACATATGAATAAGTATATCCCGGATCAAATAGCACTGATGCCTCCCTACCACATACTGAAATAGTACCTGTGATCATGGCGTCTGAGGCCACTGTATCTGCTCGGGCCGGAATAGCATAAAATCTGGCTAAAGTACCTGACGACTGAGCTCCGCTGAACTGAATAGGAGCTAACTGAGCTCCCCCTGACTGGCCTCCACCTATGGGATGACCTCTACCAGCCTGTCCTCCACCTCTAGGTGGACGGAGCGTCGGTGTTGAGTATGTAGGCTGATAACTCTGCTGGACAGCATTGCACCGAAGTCTGGGAAAAGTCCTTCTCATATGGCCTGAATCCCCACACTCATAGCATCTCACTGGAGGCATGGCCTGCTGCCCTGAAGAAGAAGAACCCTGAATAGATGGGGGACGGTGAGAAACCTCTAGCATAGCACTAAAGTAGGGACTGGGAGAACCCTGATGACCTCAATACCCGCCGGAGGAACCCTGGATGGCTGGTGGGAGATAAGAACTCTCCAGCATGGCACTAAAATAAGGCCTCACTGGAGAACCACGGGGAGGTGGTGGAGGAGCTGAATATGGAGTCCTGCTAGGCTGGCCTCTGCTGAACTGACCCCTGCCCCTACCTGGGGCGCCTCGAAAATCTCCTGAAAATATAGCCCTCTTATCCTGCTGACCCTGCTCTCTGCCTCTCGATCGGTAACCCTCAATCCGACGAGCTATCTCGACCACAAGCTGATAAGGAGTACCCATCTCAACCTCTCGGGCCATGTTGGCCTTAATACCTGAGTGCAGCCCAGCTACGAATCTCCGCACTCTCTCAGCATCCGTAGGAAGAATCATGAGGGCATGACGGGACAACTCTGAAAACCTGGCCTCGTAATCTGTCACTGTCATCTACCCCTGCTCCAGCTGCTCGAACTGATACCGCAGCTCTTCCCTCTCAGAGGGTGGAATATACCTGTCCAGGAATAGCTGAGTGAACTGCTCCCATGTGAGAGGAAGGGAACCTCGGGCCTACCCAGGATGAATGACTGCCACCATCTGCGGGCCCTGCCCTCTAGCTGAAAAGTAGTGAAATCAACTCTGCGGGACTCCAAGATCCTCATGTTGTGTAGCCTATCCCTACACCTATCAATAAAATTCTGGGCATCCTTGCCCCTCTCACCCCCGAAGACAGGAGGGTGCAACCGAGTCCATCTATCAAGTAACTTCTGCGGATCGCCGTCCGCGGCTGGTCTAAGCTCAGGTGCTACTTCTGGCTGTGCTCCACCTGTGGGAAGAGTACCCGGAGTCTGATATACTGTCGTTGCATGACCTGCAGCCTGGGTGGTAGGGGTCTGACTCCCCCTCCTGCTTGAGATGTAGTAGGATCCTCTTGAAATAAACCAGCCTGAGTCATAGTATCCATGAACCGCATCATACGACCCATGACCTCCTGGAAGCCTGGTGCAGTCATAAAATCCATCAGAGCTGGATCTGCTGGGGGAACCTCACCCTACTCCTCATGGATAGGATCCTCTAGGGGTGCTAATGGAGTAACTCTGGGGCGCCCCCGTCCCCTACCTCGGGCCGGTGCCCTCCCCCGGCCTTTGCCACGGCCTCGGACTACGGGGGTAGCAGCATCTCTCGGGCCTGGAATATCAGCTGCATGGGTCCTCACCATATGTGAGAGAGTACAAGAATGAGATTTAGTAAGACCATCGACTGCACGATAGAATAAGAATAAAGAGAGATTTTCCTAGCACCCTGTAGCCTCCCGAAGAAAAATACGGACGTCTCCGTATCGATCCGCAAGACTCTACTAGGTTTGCCTGTGACTTGTGAGACCTACGTGAACCTAGAGCTCTCATACCGTGTTGTCACGACCCAAATTCTTACTCAGGTCGTGATGGCGCCCAACACCATACTCAGGCAAGCCAACACTAGTTACTAACGAAATTACTTAAACAAATGAGATGTTCAAACACTTACCCAGTTTTTAGATTTAAGGAGTCCTTTACTAAAAGTGAGGAAATGAAGCAAGTTGATTTAAAATAACCCAAAATCATTTGCCAGCATAAACGGAATTAGCAAAATTCTAGCGAAGCAACTACGGGTGCCAAGACCTAGTGTCACAGGCCTACAAGTGACTAGTGGAATATACAAATAGAAAAAATGAATGTACAACTGTCTGAAAGGGGGTAGACAGAAATATCCCAAAAATAATAGAAGCTCCACAGTGCCGCTGCAGAATGCCAGGAAGAGCATCTCACCGTGTAGTCAAATCCCGGTAGTACTCTCAGCGACGAACACCCGAATGGTGACTAGGTGCAACAACCTCAGAACCTGTACAATTAAGTACAAAAGTGTAGCATGAGTACATATAAACAAATATGTACCCAGTGAGTATCCCGTCTAAACTCGAAGAAGTAGTGACGAGAGGTAGGCGTGTTACTCACTAGGGTCGTCATCAATAATATGATTTAATGAATCTAATCAGTAATAACATTTATGGAAAGCAAGTAGACATGAAGCATCAGTATATAAAGATAACGATCTCCCTGCGAGGGCCAAGTAACAATATTTAACAAAAACCACAAGTTTCTTTCACACAGAACAATTTAATTGGTAAGAATAATAATAAGACTCTCAATCAAGCACATAGCATATAATATGCCGAGGCGTACGGCCGAGCGACGCAGAAATTTAAATGTGCACTGCCGAGAGTCGAGTGGAATGAACCATATATGCATCTATTTCCCCGCTCGTGTATCGATCATGCGACGCGGTTGACATAAATATAAGGCTACCCCGCTCACGAATTATACATGCGACACGGGTGCTCGTAGACATACANAATAACCTAAGTTACGCCTATTGTTCCCCGGCAACGTAGTAGTAGCTTGATACGCTCAATTTACACCTTAAAAGAATGTAAGCAATCGTTGTCAAATATAGTAACCCAACAAGGTTGGGGTCGAATCCCACAGAGAACAATATGAGGGCGTTTAGGAATGCTAGAGAATTATCACTTATCGTGCAGTGCTAAACAAATATGATTTTGGGTTTTTGATAATTGTTTATAATTAAATGCGAAACTATAAACTATCCTAGAAAGCAATTAAAATGATCGAGGGCAACAAGTACCGATGCTTCGGGTATTACACTCGAGTAACGATCCAATGTATTTCACGATTTTTCAAATATGAGCGGGTAATGTTAATTAGCCATGGATAACATTTTTTAATTAGCGTTTCCCAAAGACTAACAAGACTTCCTAATTGAATTATCCCTAACACAATTAGGAGATTAAGCACTTCCGAGTTTGGCTACAAGTAGTTCAATCCTATCCCTAGGTAGAATCTATAAAATGAGGGTTAAAGCCTCAAGTTCTTGTTAATTAATCTTTCCCAACCCCAAATAATCTTTTCCAAAACTAATTCGGAGTTAATGGGCGAGTCCTAGGGTTAGCTAATCCCTTTGGAAACATTAAAGAACAAGAATAATTAAAATAACAAACACCCACTTCACAAATATATGAAAATCATTCAATACATAAGCACAACAAGGTATTTAATCCACACTTTAAACATGAATATTCCCATAAACCATATTCAAGTGTTGGAAAAATACTACACACTTAGATATACAATACAAAGCAAGGAAATGAAGAAATAAACACAAATGGGTAAAGAAAACTTCACCACAATGTCGAAATCTACAAATCCAAAGTGTGTGTGCAAACCCACAAATCAATACTTGTTCTTCTCTACTCAAAATATATTTACAAAGCTCAAAGATATATCCCCAATATTATGTTCTTGCCAAAAAGTCCTAGATGTCCCTAAAAATGGCTGCTAGGTCGAGTATATAAAAGTTGAAGTTGGAAAATGTGATTTTACACCTTTGTCCACATCTGATGCCCGACTACCGCACCTGCGGAAGATTCATCGCAGGTGCGGTTCCGCAGGGGCGGAATATTTCTCGCAGGTGCGGGATCTGAGTTGTGTCACTTTTCCGCAGGGGCGGATGTTTGGTCGCACCTGCGGTTCCGCAGGTGCGTGAATTCCATCGCAGGTGCGAGATTAAGCTGGTTTGAATTCCATCGCAATTGCGGACATTTGGTCGCACCTGCGGTTCCGCAGGTGCGTAAAAAGCACCGCAGGTGCGAGTCTTGTGTGCCTGAGCCAGCTTCTGAGGGGCGACAATTCCTCGCAGGCGCGAGGTCGCGCTTGCGTCCTAGAATCCGCAGGTGCAGAATCACTGAATCCTTTATGCACATTTTCACCGCTTTTTGTCCAACTTTCAGTCCAATTCAACACCAACCTTCATAGCATCATTTCCCTGAAAATTGAGCAATTATACACTAACAACGACCTCAAATTATCATTTAACAATACAAAATCTAATGAGAAAAGGCTAAAATGAGTGGTAAAATCACCACTCATCATAGCTACGCACGGACTCTCGTCACCTTGCGTGTACGTAGTCCCCGAAAATAAGGACAACTCAATCGTTTACATTTACCTATGGGGACAATTCCCTCTTACAAGGTTGGAAAGGAGACTCACCTCGCTTAGAATCAACTTCCCGGCAAAGAACGCGCCCGAAACTCCAAACTTTACACCCTAGGACTCAAAACTAGTCAAATGATATATAAATGTGTCAATGCATGCTCAAGGTATGGAAATTCTCCTACTTATTTAGTAAATTCACTATTCTTGAAGAACTCCCAAAATACACCCCTGGGCCCACATGCTCGGGTTCCGGAAATTTTCGAAGATAACACTCACCCATGGCCTAAGGGTCATTAATATGTAATTTTTATATGATTTCATGGTAGAAAAGTGGTGAAATTCCCTAAAGTTCATCAACCCTAGGTTTTCACTCTATCCCCTATGATTTCCACTATTTAGATGTTAATCTACTTAAGTTTTGGTGTAATAATCTAACATTTTAGTAGAATTTACTTACCTCTTAGTAGCTAGGTTTTGGAGAGTTCGTCCCAAGCTCTCAAATCCTCAATGGAGGTGTAAAATGGAAAGAATGAAGGAAATCTCGTGTTTAAGTGAAAGTGCACTGCCTGGCCTACAGGGGTTTCGCACCTGCGGCTCGAGGACCGCACCTGCGAGCTGGGGCTCGGACCTGCGGAGTTGGACGGGAGAGACTAGGCCCGCACCTGCGGAATTAAATCCGCACCTGCGAGGCTGGGACCACAGGAGCGGTCCCACACCTGCGGCTGGGCAACCTCACCTGCGGTCACACCAGATCAGGTGCACCAGCTGCATTTTCAGCTGATTTTTGGCCTCGTTTGGTGTCTGGGAGGCACCTGGGCCCGCTCGAGCCCCCGTCCAATTATACCAACAAGTCCTAAATCATAATACGGACTCGCTCGAGCCTTCAGAACACCCGAAACAACGCTAAATATCAAAATCACCCCTCAAAACCCCTAGGATCAAACTTAAGAATTTCTAAGTTCTTGAATTTGGTTCCAATGCGCCGAACCGACCTATACTACTCGGAATGACACCAAAATTGCATGCAAGTCATGAATGACATAAAGAAACTATTCCCGGTCTCGAAATTACGTTCGGACCTCGATAACATAAAATCACGTTCCAAACTAAATTTCAAACTTAAGGAAACTCTATTTCGCTATCTGGCGTTGAAACGCTCCCGGGTCATCCAAAACCCATTCCGGACATACGTACAAGTCCGAAATCATCATACGAAGCTACTGGAATTGTCGAAACTCGATTCTGAGGTCGTTTACTCAAAATGTTGACCGAAGTCAAACTTGGCTTTAAAAGCCAACCTTAAGGAACCGAGTGTTCCTATGCTATTCGAAACACTTCCAAATCCCGCACCACCCGTCCCCGCAAGTCACAAGTCACGATAAGCCACTACGGGAAGTATTATTTGGGGGATCGGGGTCCGAATATGCAAAACGACCGGTCGGGTCGTTACATGGCTAGCTTAAAATACTTGTTAAGTTTGTGGATTTAGCTATTTAAACCCTTATTTTGTTCTTATTTTTATGCTGTTAATTATGGAAAGTTGAATTTTAACCTGTTGTCATTTAATAGTAAAGGTTTTTAATAGGTATGATTAAACGCGATGGCTTGTCTAGCGGGTTCAACGTTAGACGCCATCACAGTCTCGATGGTGGGAATTTTGGGTCGTGACAAGTGGATAGAACTTCACACATATAGCAAACAACTAATAATCCATGAATTTCATATGAACACAAAATGAAAGTGCCCTGAAAATGAGAAAAGATATTCAAAAAGAATACTAAATAAGCTAGTAAAATACATCGGAGAATGACTCAGAATTATATTTGAAAGAGTATACGACGTCATTATTCAACTGAAATTAGTATTTAAATAATTCTAATATTGAGTAACTCCATTTGTCGTTATATTTGAAAATAATTAGTTCAACAATTATAAAATTTATTTTTAAAAGGTAAAATGATCGATACACATTTCGATTTTGAAGAACACGTATTTTTTCTTAATTTGACGGCATATTTTTTGAAAATATCTTATGAAAATTGTAGTAATTCCAAACGATTGAGATATCTATTTTTGGTAATTAAATTTCTATATTTATTTTGTATTTTTATTATGATTCTTTAAAAGGCCATAAGTAAAAATAATTATATATTTTTAGAGATTTGGAATAAAGAGGGTCGTCATATAGTTTTTAGAAGAAACTGATTCACACATAAAATAATTGAGAACATATATATTTTATATTAATTTGAAGGGCATGTCCTCTGAGGTAAGCTTACAAATATTGTGGTCATTTTTGTGACATAATATCAAAATCTAACATGATCAAAATTATTTTTATTATAATTCTTCAAACAATCATCAAATTACCACTAATTAAACAATTGTATCTTTCTTTTAGAGCTATGAATGAACGACTAGGTCATAGTTTATAGGAAAACAATGAACAATTAAGTAAGGATGTAAGGTCAAAAACTGACTAATACTGAATGTTTATTTTACAACCAATAAGTTATTACGTATAAAAAAAAACTTTAGAGAGTCATTTATTGGAATAGATGAAAAACAAAATATAATAATAAATGTCAACTTATTTTGAATACTTATTATTTCATTCTTAATTCTTCTATTTTGAATTTTAACCAAGTTAATTTTAATACTATATTACAATTGATTTGACTTTATTTTCTAATTTCTTTCATCACCGGTAGTCCTTTTTATCGAAATATATCTATTAAAGCAAAGATTTTTGTCAACCTGAAGATAGTTTAATTGTATGATGAATTTGAAAAATAATGTAATTAATTTTTTTTTGCTAATTGACTATTCCAAATACTTAATTATTTATTTCAGGAATAAAATATTTTATTGATTTAAATTCTTAATATTATCTCATACCAAATTTTAAATAATCGATTATGATTATATTTTATCGAATAAAAATTCTTTTGTCAAATTGTATGAACATCAAATGATTGCGAAATAGTTTTGTATCAAATGATTGGGAAATAGTTTTGTATATTTTAAAGTACTTTAGTATCTAAAAGAGTTTCACCTAAATTAAAACATAAAAAAAGTTATTTCGTCATCTTCCAAGAATTTAGTACGTCCTCTTTCTTTTTTAATTGAATTCTTTGTATCTGTTCAAAGGGATAAACTTCTAAATACCAAGTGGTTACGTCCTATTTGGTTAGTATTTTTAATTCTTTCCTTTTCTTGCCATTTATATATAATTGAAGTGTAAAAATTTATATAAAAATCAAATGTTAATAATTTTGAAGTTCTAAAAGTTAAATTTTATTACGTAATCCAAATAAGGAAGAATGTAATATATAAAATTTAGTTTATTTTGTAGTTCTAAATATCAGGAAAATAATTAAATGAGTATTCCTAATTATTAGGAAAATAACTAAATTACTATTTTATCCAATGTAAACTCTATTTTTAAAGGGTGAAAAAGGCTAATGACATTTCGCTAAGGGCCTTCATTCTTTTAATATAAGTACGTGCGTTGCACGTATGATTAGCGTCAATCACTAAAATATGTGTTAATGAAGAACATGTAAATCAAGTTATAAAATGCTAAGTTTTCCTTTGAAATAAGTAACTTTGTACAGAAAGTACAAGAAGTTGTCATTTATTTGAACGAGACCTGTAACGACCCGACCAGTTATTCCGTGAGGATAGCCCCGTTTCCCATGTTTTAGCCTTGTCATGTGTTAATCAACCTAATTATGATGTGTTGGGTCGGTTAGTTCGGGTTCAGAGTGATTGTGGAGAGAAATGAGACACTTGGTCTCTTAAATGAGTTTAATAGTTGGAAGAGTCAATCAGGAGTTGACTTATAGGTAAATGACCTTGGAATGAGGATTTTATGGTTGGGATAGCTTCTTTAGGTTATTTGGGACTTAGGAGTGTGTTCGGTATGTGGTTTTGAGGTCCGGAGTAGAATTAGGCTTGAAATGGCGAAATTGAGTTTTTGGCTATTTTCAGTCGGCGGTGGAAAATTAGCTATCGGGATCGGAATGAATTTCCGAAAGTTGGAAAAGGTTCATAGTGTTATTTTGGATGTGTGTGCAAATTTTCAGTTCAAACGGACGTGTTTTGGATGGTTTCGGCATCTTTGGCGAAATTTGGAAGTTTCAAAGTTTATAGGCTTGAATCTGAGGTGAATTTGGTGTTTTTGCGTTGTTTTGGGTGTTTCGAAGGCTTGACTAAGTTTGAATGAGGTTGTGGGAGGTGTTGGCATGTTTTGTTGAGGTCCCGAGAGTGATGGCAGATTTTTTGTTAACGAATCAATTTGTGGGTCTTAGGTGATGGCAGATTATTCTGGTGTTTTGGTTTTGGTTTTCTCCTACGCGATCACGTAGGGATTCCTGCGATTGCGTAGTCTTAGCGGAGGGGGCTGGGTAAGTTTTTCTATACGATCGCAGAAGGGAGGATGCGATCGCGTGAGAGGGCAGCCTTTGAGCTTCGCGAACGCGTGGCCTTGTCCGCGTTCGCGTAGAAGGAAGGGAGCGCGTGAGTATTCCTAATTATTAGGAAAATAACTAAATTACTATTTTATCCAATGTAAACTCTATTTTTAAAGGGTGAAAAAGGCTAATGACATTTCGCTAAGGGCCTTCGTTCTTTTAATATAACTACGTGCGTTGCACGTATGATTAGCGTCAATCACTAAAATATGTGTTAATGAAGAGCATGTAAATCAAGTTATAAAATGCTAAGTTTTCCTTTGAAATAAGTAACTTTGTACAGAAAGTACAAGGAGTTATCATTTATTTGAACGAAGACCTGTAACGACCCGACCAGTTATTCCGTGAGGATAGCCCCGTTTCCCCTGTTTTAGCCTTGTCATGTGTTAGTCAACCTAATTATGATGTGTTGGGTCGGTTAGTTCGGGTTCAAAGTGATTGTGGAGAGAAATGAGACACTTGGTCTCTTAAATGAGTTTAATAGTTGGAAGAGTCAATCAGGAGTTGACTTATAGGTAAATGACCTTGGAATGAGGATTTTATGGCTGGGATAGCTTCTTGAGGTGATTTGGGACTTAGGAGTGTGTTCGGTATGTGGTTTTGAGGTCCAGAGTAGAATTAGGCTTGAAATGGCGAAATTGAGTTTTTGGCTATTTTCAGTCGGCGGTGGAAAATTAGCTTCCGGGATCGGAATGGATTTCCGAAAGTTGGAACAGGTTCATAGTGTTATTTCGGATGTGTGTGCAAATTTTCAGGTCAAACGGACGTGTTTTGGATGGTTTCGGCATCTTTGGCGAAATTTGGAAAGTTCAAAGTTCATAGGCTTGAATCTGAGGTGAATTTGCTGTTTTTGCGTTGTTTTGGGTGTTTCGAAGGCTTGACTAAGTTTGAATGAGGTTGTGGGAGGTGTTGGCATGTTTTGTTGAGGTCCCGAGAGTGATGGGAGATTTTTGGTTAACGAATCAATTTGTGGGTCTTAGGTGATGGCAGATTTTTCTAGTGTTTTGGTTTTCTCCTACGCGATCACGTAGGGATTCCTGCGATCGCGTAGTCTTAGCGGAGGGGGCTGGGTAAGTTTTGCTATACGATCGCAGAAGGGAGGATGCGATCGCGTGAGAGGGCAGCCTTTGAGCTTCGCGAACGCGTAGCCTTGTCCGCGTTCGCGTAGAAGGAAGGGAGCGCGTGAGTATTCCTAATTATTAGGAAAATAACTAAATTACTATTTTATCCAATGTAAACTCTATTTTTAAAGGGTGAAAAAGGCTAATGACATTTCGCTAAGGGCCTTCGTTCTTTTAATATAAGTACGTGCGTTGCACATACGATTAGCGTCAATCACTAAAATATGTGTTAATGAAGAACATGTAAATCAAGTTATAAAATGCTAAGTTTTCCTTTGAAATAAGTAACTTTCTACAGAAAGTACAAGGAGTTGTCATTTATTTGAACGAAGACCTGTAACGACCCGACCAGTTATTCCGTGAGGATAGCCCCGTTTCCACTGTTTTATCCTTGTCATGTGTTAATCAACCTAATTATGATGTGTTGGGTCGGTTAGTTCGGGTTCAGAGTGATTGTGGAGAGAAATGAGACGCTTGGTCTCTTAAATGAGTTTAATAGTTGGAAGAGTCAATCAGGAGTTGACTTATAGGTAAATGACCTTGGAATGAGGATTTTATGGCTGAGATAGCTTCTTTAGGTGATTTGGGACTTAGGAGTGTGTTCGGTATGTGGTTTTGAGGTCCGGAGTAGAATTAGGCTTGAAATGGCGAAATTGAGTTTTTGGCTATTTTCAGTCGACGGTGGAAAATTAGCTATCGGGATCGGAATGGATTTCCGAAAGTTGGAACAGGTTCATAGTGTTATTTTGGATGTGTGTGCAAATTTTCAGGTCAAACAGACGTGTTTTGGATGGTTTCGGCATCTTTGGCGAACTTTGAAAGTTTCAAAGTTCATAGGCTTGAATCTGAGGTGAATTTGGTGTTTTTGCGTTGTTTTGGGTGTTTCGAAGGCTTGACTAAGTTTGAATGAGGTTGTGGGAGGTGTTGGCATGTTTTGTTGAGGTCCCGAGAGTGATGGAAGATTTTTGGTTAACGAACCAATTTGTGGGTCTTAGGTGATGGCAGATTTTTCTGGTGTTTTGGTTTTCTCCTACGCGATCACGTAGGGATTCCTGCGATCCCGTAGTCTTAGCGGAGGGGGATGGGTAAGTTGTGCTATACGATCGCAGAAGGGAGGATGCGATCGCGTGAGAGGGCAGCCTTTGAGCTTCGCGAATGCGTGGCCTTGTCCGCGTTCGCGTAGAAGGAAGGGAGCGCGTGAGGCCAGGATGGTTATGCTTCGCGATTGCGTGATGAGGTATGCGATCGCGTGGGCTTGAGTTTCACTGAATCACGATCGCGTGTTGATGTCTGCGATTGCGTAGGGTAAGATTGGGCAGTGATACTTTTTTGTTTTTCGTGATCGCGTGGGTAATTTCGCGATCGCAATGAATAAAATACCTGGGCAGAAACTTTATGTCAAGACCCAAAACCGGTCCAGGTCGTGATGGCGCCTAACGGCGGGGTTAGGCAAGCCAACGAACAA
>ML245303.1:0-12618 GCA_005239495.1 Nicotiana undulata
ATGTTCTTCAAAAGCCAGACCAGAATGACCCACAAAACCCAAGTAAATCCTTTTATAGTGGGCAAATGTCGGGTAGAACACGGACAAAAATGCCCCTGCGGACAGGTTATGCGATCGCATCCTTCATGTTCTCATCGCATCTCTAAACCCTAGTTTCCTGGTCGTCACCGCATTGTTGATTCGCGGTTTGCATTGTTGATATGCGACCGCAGATTGACATCGCATTCTTGAGGCAGCTTCAGGCACCAGGGATTTTGCGGTTAGTTATGCGGCTCGCGTGTGAGTTATGCGGTCGCATAATCGACCGCATTTTAGCTCTTGAAATTGGCCTATCTTTCTGGTGCGATCTGCGATCCCTGGGTGTGTTATGCGTTTCGCATTTACATTATGCGACGCTCTCTTGTCAGATATGCGATCGCATAGTGTTGTTTCCCTCACTTTTTAGCTTCTTTGCTTTCTTTTTCATGGTCTTGAGTATTTACACCTCATGCACTGCAAAACGTCAAAATTCTATAAGTATAAAGGGTAAATTCTCTTGAAACAAACTATAATCTAAGAAATTTGGTATTAAATGTGCCGAAGTTCTTCGTCACATCAGCCCATACTCCTGAGGATGTGCCCGTGTTTAGCAGAAGTTCTTTCTCTGCTTCAGGTACTAGGGCGGGCGCAAAGGCATCCACGAAATCCGCCAAAATTTGGGATTTACCATTCGGGGCTGATACTCGATGTCATATCCCCCGAGTTCGATGGCCCATTTGGCCAATCGGCCCGATAACTCGGGCTTATGCAAGATGCTCCAGAGGGGGTATGTCGTTAAAACACAAATGCGATGGAATTGAAAATAAGGTTTCAATTTTTGAGATGCACTGATTAATGCAAGAGCTAATTTTTCTAGAAGACGGTACCTGGTTTCGGCGTCGCCCAAGGTCCGACTTACATAGTAGACAGGGAATTGGGTACCTTGTTCTTCTCGAACCAGCACACTGCTTACCGCTAACTCAGATACGGCCAGGTACAAATATAGTGTTTCGTCCTCCTTCGGGATATGGAGTAAAGGCGGGCTTGATAGATATCGCTTCAAATCCTCTAAGGCATATTGGCATTCCGGGGTCCACTCGAAGCTATTTTTCTTTTTGAGCAAGGAGAAAAAATGGTGAATTTTATCCGACGACCTCGATATGAATCGGCCCAAAACTGCTATCCACCCGGTCAGCCGCTGTACGACCTTCACATTATTTACCACCGCGATCTCCTCGATAGCTTTGATTTTGTCGGTGTTGATCTCTATTCCCCTATTTGACACCATGAAGCCTAAAAATTTGCCCGAACCAACCCCGAAGGCATACTTTTTGGGGTTGAGTTTCATGTTGTAGCTCCTGAGAATGTTGAATGTTTCCTGCAAATGAGTCAAATGGTCCCCTATGCGCAGAGACTTAACTAGCATATCATCAATGTATACTTCCATGGATTTGCCTATTTGATGCTCAAACATTTTATTAACAAGTCGCTGGTACGCGGTTCCTGTGTTTTTTAGCTCGAAGGGCATCACTTTGTAGTAGTACGTACTGTACTTCGTGATGAACAAAGTCTTTTCCCTATCCTCGGGGTGCATCTGAATTTGATTATACCCCGAGTAGGCGTCGAGAAAGGTGAGGATCTCGTGGCCGGCCGTGGCATCAATCAAGCGATCGATGTTGGGCAATGGGAATGAATCCTGGGGGCACGCCCTATTTAAATCTATATAATCTATGCACATTCTTAACTTATTCCCCTTTTTGGGGACCACCACCACATTGGCCAACCAATCGGGGTATTTTACCTCCCTAATAGACCCTATTTCGAGGATCTTTGTTACCTCGTCTTTGATGAATGCATGTTTTACCTTGGACTGAGATCTCCTTTTTTGTTTCACCGATTTGAACTTGGGATCGACGCTCAGTCGATGGGTGGTTATTTTCGGCGGGATCCCTGCCATGTATAAATGGGACCAAGCAAAACAACCAATATTAATGATAAGAAATTGAATGAATTTACTCCTGAGTTCGGGGGTTAATTCTGTTACCAAGTATACCTTTTGATCTAGGAGATGTTTGACCAGAACAACTTGCTCGAGTTCTTCAACCGTCGATTTAGTTTCATTTGATTCCTCGGGGGAAACGAAGGTTCGAGGGGCTAGGAAGTCTTCCTCGTTGTCCTCAAGGATTTTCCTAACCTCAGGCTCCTTCGAGGTGAAAGACGTGATCGTTGGTGCTTCGCCGTGAACTGCGAACATCTCCCTTGCTGCATCCTGATCCCTATATATTTTCTTTATACCATCCTTCGTTAGAAATTTCATCATTTGATGGAGGGTTGACGGTACTGCCCTCATGTTGTGTATCCATGGCCTCCCAAGCAATGCATTGTACCTCGTGTCATCTTCAATGACATGGAATTTGGTGTTTTGAACCGCACCAGACATGTTGACCGGGAGGATGATCTCCCCCTTCGTTGCTTCGCCGGCCATATTGAACCCGTTGAGGACTCGTATAGTAGGTACAATTTGATCGAGCAGTCCGAGCTGCTCCACCACCTCTGACCTGACCACGTTTGCCGAACTACCTAGATCCACGAGTACACATTTAATTTGAATGTTATTCAAGAGGAAAGAAATTACCAGCGCATCATTATGTGGTCGAGACAAGGTCTCAAAATCCTCCTCGTTGAATGCAAGGGTGCCTTCAGACATGCGACCCCGAATTTGTCCTGCTGTTGCGGCGGACATTTTTGTCCGCTTGACCACGGGCCCTTGAGGAACGTCGGTCCCTCTGATGATCATATGGACGACGTGCTATGGTTTTTCTGCTCTGCTCCTTCGAGCTGTCTTTATTCCCTGAAGGTGTTTTACAGCTCGGCCGCTGACGGATTCTTGGAAGTGTTCTTTGCTAACTAGCCAGGCTACTTCCTCTCGGAGTTTCTTGCAATCTTCGGTCATATGACCGTGCGTACTGTGAAACTTGCATACCAGGTTAGGGTTCCTTCGCGCAGGGTCTGATAGTATAGGCTTTGGCCACCTGGTGTCTTTGATTTCACCCATGGCTGATACAAGATCCGAAACGCTAATGCCGAAGTTGCATTCGGGCGATAAGGATATTTCCGCCGGTTTTGCGCACCTGCTGAACCTAGCTTTGTTTGTTGGTCCTTTAGGATTCCAACCTTGGTCCGTCCTTTGATCGATTCAGGGCGTACCGCTTCTTATGGTGTTTCTTCGATTCTCGGCGTAAGGTCGATATCTTTCCTTACATGGCCTCGGTTTTATCTCTAGAAACCTGGATTCCAACCTTCTCTTAAGGCCCTTAATTATTTTCAAAATAGGGGGACCGACTGTTGACCCGTTATTGTCCGACCTTTCTGGTATCCGCCGGGTTTGAGGGGCCGTCCCTGGCGCCACTGCGCTCGGTGTCTTCTGATGGTTTTGCAACTGAATAATTGCCACCTATTGTGCCTGGAGCATTTCAAAGATTGTGTGGAGGCTGACTCCCCTTTCCCTTAGAGCGAGGGTTCTCCGCGCTTCATGCTGGCCTTCTCGGCACGCGCTCCTGTTAGTGTGGGAGCTGATACCGTTATGTTGGGTGCAGCGCGAGTCTACATCCACGAGGGTTAGCTCCGTGTTCTACCAAGGTTCTGCAACGGTACATGAGCTCCTAAAACAGTTGCTCCATTCTCCCCATAGTCCTCAGAGCCGCTGCCTTCATGTGCTCTCACTGAGTTAGACATTTTGACCTGAGATCAAAAATTCTTGGACAAGAAAAAAGAAGTGAAGAATAACTTGCGCTTTTTAGTGAACCAACACTAAAACAATCACTATTATTTTTATCCCCACGGTGGGTGCCAAACTGTTTACCTTGAAAATGGTAATTACAATTAAATTTGATTATATGGTTCTAAAAATATGCGATTTATTTTAATGCTAGTTGTTAAGCAATAGATGCTAAGTGTGAGTTAAAAAAACGAGATAAGTGTGATGCCTAATCGAAGATAAGCAAACCAGACTGTCTCGAGTCGGGGGTTCCGAGCTAGCTGAGATTGGTCCTCGAGGTCGAGGCTCGGGGTCGGAGATGAATGATCGATGAAGCTGTAACAGTTTTATGGGCCTTGAAAGAGGCTATTTATGATAAATGATGGACAGAAAATGAAAAGAAATCAATGGGATACAATAAATGTAGGTAATAAATCAATAAAGAGACAATAGAGGATATTTGAGTTAGAAAGCAGAGAATGTTCTTGCTCCTTGTATTGAATATTATGTGTGCAAAAAATGATAAGGGTCCCCTTTATATAGGAGGAGAAATCCCAACATAGTACATAAACATTTATTACAAAGATAAATAGCTAGTACAACTGTTTTATGTCATAGTACGGACTTGTACTTTGTTGCAGACTTGGTCGCCTTAACCCTCGTGCCGCTTGCTCATGATAGTCATAGACCCGCATTGCCTCGAGGTCAAACGCAGGAAATGTTCAGGCTCGGGCCTCGAGCCGTGCCTCGAGGCTTACGCGAACAGGCTATGAAATATCATAATAAACATAAAATCGGCCTCTTCGATTTTAGCTGTGTACAGGAACGACCTAAGAGAAACTTCTCGCGAATATTTCTCAATCTTAATTTAAATAGTAACTCATAAATCTCTCTCGATTACTTCAAAGAATAACCAAATTAAACTAAGGCATAAGCTGCAATAGTATTCAGTAAGATGTTCCTCTTTCGATTAAACACTACAAAGAATAAAATCACAACTAATATTAAAGCTCGTTCAATAAATTCAAGCAATTAAACAATAGTCAAATCCATAAACAACAACCAAGTCACCAAATCATTTCAAACCCTAAAGTAAACTACTCCATTGATATGAAGGAAGTCATCACAAATAGAATAAAAGAGTAAGAAAAACTCAATCTAACGTTACAATCCAAACTCCTGTATTGAATTGATGGAAATATGATGAAATCTTGTGTCTTGTAGCCTCCAACGCTCCCCAAAAGATTCCAAGGTCCAAAGTTCTCTAAAATTGCACTTTTGGTGTATTTATATAAAAAAAGAATGGGCCCAGACGAAACTATCATTTCCAATCTGAAGTGGGAAAATTGGACCACGAAAATACACTAATGCGTCGTTCCTGGCGTCGCGCAAGTGTAAATTTTCAAAGAGTAGATTTTTGCCAGCCTGGCAATTTTTCATTGCTGCGCCTTGTCGCGCCCCATGCGGCGCGATAGTGATATTTTCTCAGAGTAAATTATTTCCTCCACATTTTGGTATCTAGATTTGGTCCTTGACCCCCGAACGTGATCCCGACTCAATTTCTTGGACTTTTACTCAGACTTGAAAGTTCAAACTTGTTCGATTTCGCTCCAAATTATCTTAATAACTCGAAATCATCTCCTGCAATACATAAAACACATAATAAGTGCAAATCACTATCATTTAATCTCAAACACACATAAAGTGCATGATCTCGTCCTCTATTTGAGGTTATGAAAACGGTCGATGCTATAGTAATACCCAACAAGAGTCGGGGTCGAATTTCGCACGGAGCTTTATGTATGGGAGTTAGTAGTATATATCTTAACATGTTAGTTTGTATATCTAAATTTTTGCGTCCGTAAAGTTTGGTTGTTTAAAATCCAAATTAAACTACGATTGCAATTTAAAGAATGAAACTAGGAGATTGTTTTTGTTATTTTTCAAATGATATAAAAGGCCTAGGCTATGACCTTCACCTAGGTATTTTCCTAATGGATTATAAACTTTAAAGCTTGTTTTATTATTGGGGGTGTATTATAGCTATCAACGCTCAGGTACCCACTCAATACCTCTCGGTCAGAGAGTAATTTTGCCCAATTTGGTTTTCTCGAGTCTAAATGGGTATTGAACAAAAAGATTGATTAAAAGATCAAGTCAGATTTTATTATCTCTACGTTCAACCCTTTAATTGGGCTTATCAATCTCTCGATTGACCCAATTTCTTGTTAGCCAAGTTTTCCTAAACTAAGTCTCTCTTTCTCAAGTAGAGACCAAGTAAAATAGGAATGAACTAATATTTGCAACCATAATTCCACAAAATAAAGCAAGAACAAGGCTAAATAATAAATATCCAACCATAAACAAGCATTAAATAAAACACCCAACTATAAACAAGAAATAAATCCATCACCCATTAAGTTTACACACAAGGGTTGAGTCAGAACCCTAGTGAAAATCTAGCTACTCATGCTAGAAATGGAAGAAATAGAAGAAGAAATGATAATTAAACCCATATTGCTAATTAAAATGACAAAATCTATGTTCAAATAGTTCAAAATAGCATAAACTACTAAAAAGAGTAAAAGAAACTGTCTATTATAGCAACTGATGTCAAAAGTTGACCTAAAAAATTTAAACTCTTCTATTTATATAGGGCTGAAAATTTCGGACAAAAATTCCCTTTCAGAGGTTCTGCGGCCACACAATTCCATGTGCGGTATGCACTTTTCTTCAGCTTGGAAGAATAGGAAGTCTGCGACCGCATAATTCTGAATTGCGGTCGCACTGCATTCTCTGCGGTCCGCAGAATAGTGACTACGACCGCACCTTGCTCTTGTGCGGTCCGCACAATTGTAACTGCGTCCGCACAATAATTGTGCGGTCCGCACTTTTCGTAGACTTGAAATGCAGGTTCTTTGAACTTTGCTCCTAACCCAGCTTCTACGGCTGCACAATTCATGTGCGGACCACACTTTGCACCAATCTCTGATGCAGTTTTTTCACAACCTTCGGCCGTAGATGATATTCTGCGTTCTGCACTCTGAGCTTTTGTGCCCTTTTTTGTCCTTGAGTTCATATTACTCCTTCTTTAGTTGGATTTCATCTCGGGGGATCATCTTCCAATATTCCTGCAATTAAGCACATTTCATCAGTTTTCGGGAACACAATTAAACGCTTTTAGACTATAATTAAAGCTAAAGGGCACTAATAAGTAGTCAAAATCCCCACTTATCAACTCCCCCAAACTTAAGATTTTGCTTGCCGTCAAGCAAATAAAGTAATTTCCCCCTCCACAAGTTAAGAGCGTCTCCAGCTAATCAAAGGTGAGTCATTCACACATCAATTGGGACCAACAATTACCCACACTACTTATAAATTATCAACAAGGCAACAAGTTAAACTTTTAAGCACATATAGTTCTAATGTGACATTTGAGATTCAAGAGTTAACTTTATTCATCAAAGAAGCTCGCTCTTTCATGTAGGTCCTTGCGGATCCCAAAATCCTCCTCCTCTACTCTCCGTTTGCCTATTCACTTAAGAATTCAGCACTCAATCCAAAGATTTGTGAAAGGTTTGCTCATCTCTCTCAAAAGAATGTCGCAAGTACGGCTTTAAGTTCCATAGGCTTGCCCCTCATGTAAATCACCACTTATGTAAGTTTACTCGTCTTGAAATCACGTAGGGCTTTTTCGAAATGCAATGAAGGATTTTGGACTAAGGCTGGATATGCTATGATAGAACGAGTTCATCTTTACTTAAGCACTTCATTTTCTTTTCTCGGTTCATACTTTGCCAACTCTTTGAGGAATTTTCTTTTCCAGAGGGGAACTAGAGAGACTTAATATCACTCTTTCTTGGTCATGATATTCATTCTCCTTCTTTGATTTCGCCATGCTTTGCATCATTACTTTTCTTTGATCCCTTCAACTCTTCAACTTATTCACTTTCTTTTTGTAGTTTTTTTTTGTTCTTTCTTTATTTTGCCTTTCCTTCCCTTCATTTGTTTTCTCTTTTGTGCCTTGATACCTTTTTCAAACTCCTCGTCTCTCCTCCAAACTTACGTTTTTAGCCAATTATTTTACAAGAGTTTTAAGGAAAGCTCGGGTGCCAAGAGAAGGTCACGACAAAACAGGTAAAGGCTTGTAACATGATTATCAAATCAGAAAGATTTTAGGCTCGAATGGATTGACTAGGGATAAAAATATTGGTGGGCAATGGATAATCTCAAGCCAAGCAAAACTTAAAATTTTGCCTAGAAACACATTTGGTGCAAGTTCTAGACCATTCGCACGGGTACTTTAACTTGCAACAACAATCTCACCTCTCACGCAGCTGGATTGTTAAAGATGATAGAGTCGATGGCCCAAAATGATCGTATTCAATATTGAAAATCATTATGGTTCGACTAAAGCACTCGATGATTGCTTAAGTCAACACAAGAGTCAAAAGGTCACTAACTAGAGCTATTTCTTTCCAAAAACCTTGTTTTTAACCATAAGCACGTAGTTAAGTGTGTTGGTACCAAGTGAAGCATGTTCGACTCTTCGAGCTTGACTCAATTAGGTCCTTTTATTCATTATTACTACTATTCTTACCTAAACACCATCATTTGCTTGAAAATGTTCTCAATACGGCTTATTTCATTGTTGGAAGAACTAGGAACATGGGAGGTATAAGGAGGTGGGTTGCTCGGTGGTTGATACATCGGGGGCCTTTGAAAACCCGACCCCTATTTCCTTGATTTTTGTTCCACCCGCCTTGGTTGTTGCCTCCCCAATTGCCTTGGTTATTATTGTTATGCCAATTCCCTTGGTTTTTGCTTCCACTCCAATTGCCTTGATTGTTTTATTCCAATTACCCTGATTGTTTCCACTATTCCAATTACATTGGTTGTTAGAATTTCAATTGCCTTGATTATTTGAAGGTCTCCATTGTTGTTGAATAGGGCCTTGGAAGTTGTTTCTTTTCCCTTGAAAGTTGTTCACATATTGGACCTCTTCTTCTTGGTCATTGTAAGAATCACCTTGATCAAATCCACTATCATCTTGCACAACATTGTCCCCTCTTTGTTGCACTTGTGGACTTTTTGTTCTTCTCTTGTTCACCATCATATTGACTCCCTCCATTGCATTGACTTGCCTTGAGTTTTGCACTTGTTGAAGTTGAGCCTTTTCCAATTGGTTCATGGTGGTTTTCAATTCGGTTATGGCTTGTCCATGGTCATGTAACTCTTTATGAAAAAGAATCACATTGGGGTCATGTTGTGGAACATTGGCTCTAGATTACCACGTCGCTGAAGTATCCGCCATCTCATCCAAAATATCGCATGCCTACGCATAAGGCGTAGTCATGAAGTTCTCACCGGCAAGTTGATTCACTACATATTGGTTGGTTGTATTGATCCCCTGATAGAAAGTTTTTTGAATCATGTTCTCCATCGTATCATTATTGGGGAGCTCTTTCACCATTGTTCTATACCTTTCGCATATCTAGTGTAGTGCTTCATTGGGATCTTGCTTGAATGATAGAATTTCATCTCGAAGATCGCCATGTGCCTGGGAGAGAAGTACTTTAAAATAAATGTCTCTGCTAGTTCATCCCAAGACGAATGGAAAGATTCGGCAAACGTTCCAACCAATCTAAATCTTTCCCCCGTAGAGAGAAGGGAAAAAGCCTTAGCCTCAAAGCATCCTCGGAGACATTTGTTTGTTTGCTCCCCCAACACGTATCTGTGAACCCCTTCAAATGTTTATATGCATTTTGACACGGTGCACCAGTGAAGAACCTTGTTGATCGAGAAAAGTGAGCATAATGTTGGTTTGAAAGTTTCCTGTCCTAATAAGGGGTAGGACTATAGCACTTACATACCCTTAATTCGGCAACACCCGGTGTGGAGCCGCTCGTGGTGGAGGTGGGGGTGGAGCGGGTACATTGTCTTGAGGCTGTCGGCCTCGTCTATTGGCTTGAGGTTTGTTGATACCCAATTTTTGCCAAAATAATATTTTAAAATATATGTCTTCAAAATCATGCATGAGCATCAATTGATATTTTTCCACAATTTTTATATTTTTTTAATTAATTTGCCCAGTATTTTATTTTTAATAAATAATTACCAAATTCCATCACAAATGATTATAAAAGCATTCCTTGATTTAATTTACTATTTATGGTCCTATTAAGCCCAAACTATTCCATAAATAGCAATATTGGCACCTTTTGCCCATGCATATAATTTTTGCATTATTTTTACCAGAAATTAGTCCTTTGTATTTTTAAATACTAAATAAACATTTTTATAGATAGTAATTATTTTACAAATTAGTTTAATTAATTAATTGTTGGTATTTAATAAATGGCCTTATTTAGTTTCAATTTTAGCCTAATTAATCATCCCAAATACCTTTTAAAACCAACCCCAAAGACCCCAGGACCAAACTCTTACCTACCCGACCCAAGCCGTGTTGAATCCTGGCCGTTGATCATTTTTTGATCAACGACCCAGATTATTGAGGTCCTTAGGGAACTCTGACGCTAAGGATTCTGCCCCTCCAATGTGTGCACTGCCGTGGGATCCTCTTGAGATCTCTTTGAACTCTGGCACACTGGGGCTGGCCATTCCACACTACACTGCCCGTGATCCTTGAGGTCCTTAGGGAACTCTGACGCATCTGAACATGAAATTGGCTATGAAATCCTTGGCATTTGAGATTACTGAAGACCTGGTATTCTCAGGTTGTATTTGGGATTGCTTCAGGCTCCCTATAGTTTAATTTCCACTTCATTTATGTAATTCATTCAACTATTGGTCTGTAATAATTGATTGTAAACAGATATTGGGGTGATTAGTGAAAAATGAGGGTAGTTGTATGGTACTGTGGGGTAAAACTGGGTAGAAACCATGCTTCTAGGTTTTATATTCTGCAAATATGCATTAGAAGCCATGTTCTAGGATTAATGTGTCCATGCAAACCATGTTAAACCTGCACTAGATATCCTGTTTTAGGGCTTCACGTTTATTTCTTCAGCATACTACATAACATTATTCCATGCTTCAATTTTGCGTAAATAATTCCACTTAGAAATCCTGCTATTAGGTTAGTAACCTCGCCTTAATAAACTATCATCCCTGTATGCATTAGATACCATGTTTTAGGAACTCTGTTTGCATTTGTATGAACATGACTATTTCGATTAAAATAAGTAACTGACCTTGGAAAGGTATAAAAACAGCCTCCACATATAGATTTCATGTTTCTGAACATAAATTGGTACAAATCACCCTTTTAGGTCTGTATCACCTAGAACAACATGTTTGTAGGTTAAACAACTTCTAAACCGGTTAACAATTCTTGTAATTGTGATTGCATAGAGTCCCACACCTAGGCAAGCCTTAGGTAATTAATCTCTATATAAAAGCTGGAAACTGCGTTTTGATTGTGTTAAACCAGTTTATGTTTTACAGGACCTTAAAATCAGTAGGCAAACAGATTAGGACCCTGCCATTGAGTTTGTGAAACATTATTCTATATACTAAGGTTCACCCAGACATCCTGTCCTAGGATTCTTTCTAAACACTACCTGTATTTGTGTTCGAGACGTGCTGTTTATTTGTCTATATACATGTGGAGGTAAACATGAGCCTTTTAACTGCTTCTTTATCTATTTGTTTGTCCTACCTATTATTATTTATCGCCTAGATTTTCCCCTTTTAAATACCTTAGGGGGTTGTCTAGAACTGCCCAGATTTAGAAGTCGTAAACTCCTCCGGGACCACAAGGAAGGGACGGGTAACAACACGCTTAGAGTTCGTTAAATAAAAAACTCGCTTAAATAACCACTAAGGGTTGGGATAATGGGTAGAAAAAGAATATGATGACCTGTTCGCTAATGCAACGTGTAGCCCCTCATCGAGGAGTGATTACCGGGCATTGCATGGATATGATCTTATAGGATAAATAACTTAGGACCCCTTTTACCCATTTAAATATGTGTGCGTAGATTGTTTATTTGCTACTTGATTAATTCACAAAGTAAGTTTGGTCGGGACCCACAGTTGTGGACTTCGAGGGGTGCCTAACACCTTCCCCTTGAAGTAACTTCAAGCCCTTACCCAATCTCTGGTTATATAATTAGTGTCATAAATGACTCGTAGTAGGTTCCCTAACGCACCTTAATTCGTTAGGTGACGACTCTTCAAATTCCTTATATCTCTCTTCCCAAAAGGAAACGAGTTGTCCCAATAATGTCAAAAACCGTGACTAATCGAAAAGGAGAAGAAAAAGGGGGGCGCGACAGCATGGTGACTCTGCTGGGGAATCTAGGTTTTTACCATAACAAGATGCTTTATGAATTAGTATACATGTGTCTTACTTTGTTAATACCTGCACCCTTTCCTTTTCCTCTTTATGAGCAATTAATTGTTTACTTTCCCAAGTATTTATTTTTCCAAAACGAAACTAACATGTTTCTTTGTTTTCTTCTGTAACCACTTTCAATTATAACTATTGTATTTATTGCTTTCATAATGTGCAAATACATGACAACATGTTGTTTATTTCTTATTTATTTCTACATAATCATGCTCAACATCATACTCCACACGTTCCTATACAAATCCTATAGCAACGCTTGATGAGTGGTTGCGCTCTTCCAATTTATATCACCCCCTAAATTCGGAAAGGGTTATTTGCGGTAAAACCAGTTGATCAACGGTGCAGTCTAGACCCCATAGAAACCTTACTCTTGTTATATTTTGCATTCATCATGGTCAAACCTAGCCGGGTTAATGTGTTGTCCGCACAATAACCCTTTAGGACAAGCCTTATCCAAAGTCCACCG
>ML245303.1:12979-39331 GCA_005239495.1 Nicotiana undulata
GGGGGGGGGGGGGGGGACAGGTCTAATCATTTTATCTTGTAGAAAATGAGGCACGAAGTCCCCAGATTTGGTATGGTCAGAAATATCCCACCAATGCTCCTAGATTGGTGGGAAGGCCTTCCTTCAAGTGATAAGAAACACGTGAAGAAGCATCTGGGTAATTTACCGTCCCTTATGGACATCCGCTCGAACAATATGCTGATTGAGGCCACTACTTTGTTTTGGTATAGTGAAAGAGCTGTATTCCGCTTTGGGAATATTGAAATGACGCCACTCTTAGAAGAGATAGGAGGACTAGATGGACTAGCTTGGGAAAGCCCTGGGTTGTTGGTGCCTGAAAACCGCATGGGTAAAGGGTTTCTGAGAATGATGGGGTAGAAGAAGAATGCTGAACTGGAGTGTCTGAAACAATCCTACATACCTTTTGAATACTTGTATGAAAGATACGGTCACAACAAATCATACCGTACCTATCATGACGAGTTCGCTATCACATCTCTGGGTCACATTCACCGCAGGGTGTTTGTATTTATTGTATGCTTTTTGGGTGTGATCGTGTTCCCGACAAAGAGGGAAAGGATTCATACCAAGCTAGCTATGGTAGCCAGGGCCTTGATGGAGGGGATCGATGGGCAAACCTTCCGCATTGTCCCTATGATGTTAGCTGACATTTACCGAGCCTTGGAGCGTTGTCAAAGAGGGGTTAAACATTTTGAGGGTTCTAACCTGTTGTTGAAATTGTGGCTCTTAGAACATCTTCAAAGGGGCCAATATCACCAAGAACTTCCGCGAAGGGCTTGGAATGAACACATTACTTTCCATCACCCCAAGCGGATGACCTACATTCCGGACAGATTTACTCAGCTGGAAACTGCCAAAGAGTGGGTGGATTTCTTTGATAATCTAACCGAGGAACAGGTGCAATGGATGTTCGAATAGTTCCCGACGGACGAGTTTATCATCAGGTCCAGGGATGCACCACACTTAGTGCTGATCGGGTTAAGAGGTATATACCTTATGTTCCTCTCCGAGTCATGAGGCAGGCGGGCAGGAAACAAGCTGTGCCGAGGGTTTCCAAGATGGGTCACTTCAGGGAAGATTTTCAAGACGACTATGTCCTCTACAAGTGCCAAGCTCAACACATGTGGCACTACAAAATTATCATGGAGAAGAATACTATTGAACCATACTGGATGTGCACCTCTTTATCCATCATGGTTGAAGGACAACTTGGACGGGATAGTAAGGCCCGGAATCAGCCGAGGCAATAGAATTATAGATGAAGATGCTGAGGCTCAGGTCAAGTATAACCGGCTGCGCAAAAGGATCCACGATTTTGAGAACGAGCACCGTGAAATACATGAGACCAACAAGAGGCTGATCGAGGAATGGAAAGAGATGTCTGTCCTTTCCAATAGGAAGCAGGAATATCTGGAGCGAGGTATAGTGGAGTTAGAGGGCAAGGTCATCAAAAGGATCGAGGATTGCCAGAACGCTGAAGGGAATGAAGGAGGACACCTGGCTAGAGAATACCTGCTGCTAGGACTGCGCGAGCTGGGAAATTTGTTCGATAGACTCAAGAATATCGAATCTGGGACCAAATAGGCTAGATTTACCTTTTTTGCTTTCATAAATATAATAAGGCCAAGTGCCATTAGTGACTTATTTCCTATTTGTTATTTTAGCATCGTTTTGGGATTCGTCTATTTACGTTAATGAAATGAGGAATTTTGGCATCTAAGTTCTCCAAATCAACTTGTTGCTAGGCCTACCTCAAGCACAACGAGGTTCCCAAATTAGGACGCACACTTACATTCTTGCAATATGTGTTTAAATGCTGCAAATATTTTCTCATGATCCGCACTGACTTGGCTACATTTTGTTTTTTTATTTTTATTTTTTATTATTCCCCTTCCCCAAAGGTTGGTTCGTGCATTCTGGCATCATCACCATACCATACAAGATCCAGGAGCCCTTCACCTTCTCCTCTTCCTAGTCCACCTAAAGGCAAAGGCAAAGCAAAGATGGAAGACTTGAATAACATCAGAAAAGAAAACGCTACACCAGTTGAACATCCAGAGGCTTCTGACAGTCGGGGTACTCAGGTCCAGAATGATGCTGTGTCGCAACTTGAACAAAGGCTGTTGAAACTCCAAGGGTAACTTGAACATGTTCGGAACCTGGCAAACTTGTCCTTCTCACTTAGTGTTCCGGATGTCATCCACTCGAACACTCAAAACCCCGCACCACCTCAGAATATCCCCAACAAAAAGAATCCTCCTGCAACTCACCACTATACAACTCCACCAAAAAATCAAACCATTCAACCACAATACCAGCAAAACACCTGCCACACTCCCCAAAACACCCCACCGATCATTCCTCAACCATAAAATTCCACCAACGATCACCCCCATGCTCAAGCACCATGCCACCAGAACAATCCCATATACGTGGAGACCCTACCCCACTCCACTCAACCCATATCTTACACACCGGAATCCATAGAGAAGGATATGCTCATCAGGAACTTGGCCGAAGAACTCAAGAAATTGACTAGCCGAGTTCAAGGCGTGGAAGGAGGAGGAAGTGTTAGCAACCTTAAGGAACTTATTTATGGAGGACGAGGATATGGACTGTTGTGTCATTGTTGAGGAGGAGTATGAGGAAGGACCTACCATCCAAGCTGTGAGCAAGGGATCATTCCTCAGAAACTGGACTGTCAGACCGTCCAGGGCCCGACGAGTCTCAGGGTAGCAAGGCTGAACAAGCACTAATTTTTTTATTTGCTAATGATTCCTTTTTCCGCATTTTCCATTTTAAATAAAATCTCCAGTGTTACAAAAACGTTTGCTTAAATTATTGAAAATCACTTTATGAATCAGTATTTATTATTATCATTTTTTCTCTCATACCTTTATCTATTCATCATTACTATTTCCTATCTTGATGAACCAATGACTCTGACATGCAATGAAGCAACGCAACAAAAGGATAGTGATTCAGAAGAAGAAGATATCATACCCAAGGAAATCGTCAGAGAAGTAGCGGACTTTGAGAACAAGCCTAAGTCCAATCTGGACGAGACTGAGGTAATCAAACTGGGAGATTCAGAGACTGTTAAAGAAACTCGCATCAACATTCACTTGTCACCGTCAGAGAAGGAATAGTACACACAATTCTTGAGGGAATATGAGGACATATTTGCATGGTCATACTATGATATGACCGGACTAAGCACATCCATCATGGCTCACAAGTTTCCCACTAATCCAATGTGCCCACCAGTGAAGCAGAAGCTCCTAAAGTTCAAGCCTGATATGAGTATGAAAATCAAGGAGGAAATCACTAACAAATCAACGCTAAAGTCCTCAGTGTGGTTGAATACCCAACATGGTTAGCCAACATCGTGCCAGTACCAAAGAAGGATGGAAAAGTCAGGGTTTGTGTCGATTACCGGGATGTCAACCGAGCCAGTTCAAAGGATGATTTCTCTCTTCCAAACATACACATCCTAATCGACAATTGTGCCAAACATGAACTCCAACCATTTGTGGATTGTTTCACCGGCTACCATCAGATCTGGATGGATGAGGAAGACGCTGAGAAAACGGCTTTCATTACGCCATAGGGAGTGTATTGTTACAAGATGATGCCATTCGGCCTAAAGAACACTGGGGCCACTTACATGAGGGCTATGACTACTATCTTCCATGACATGATACATAAGGGGATCGAGGTGTATGTGGACGACGTCATCATCAAGTCCAATAAAGCCACCAACCATATAGCATATTTAAGGAAGTTCTTCAACATACTACGGAAATACAATCTGAAACTAAACCCCGCAAAGTGTATATTCGGGGCTCCTACCGGGAAATTGCTTGGATTCATCGTCAACCGCCAAGGGATAGAACTGGATCCATCAAAAGTCAAAGCCATACAGGAATGCAACCATCAAGAAATAAGAAGGACGTAATGTGTTTTCTGGGATGGCTAAATTGCATCAGCCGGTTCATAGCCCAATCCACGGTCATATGTGAACAAATCTTCAAAATGGTAAAGAAAGATGCTGCAACCAAATGAACCGAGGCTTGTCAAAAGGCTTTCAACAAGATCAAGGAGTACTTATCAACACCACTAGTCTTGGTCCTGCCAGAACCAGGTTGACCCTTATTACTCTACCTTGCAGTACTAGATGGAGCTTTCGGCTGCGTTCTGGGGAAGCACGACGAGACAGGGAGAAAGGAGCAAGCTATCTATTACCTAAGTAAGAAGTTCACTCCATATGAGGCACGATGCTCTCTGCTGAACGTACCTGTTGCGCTCTAACCTGGGTAGCCCAGAAGCTAAGGCACTACTTCTGTGCCTACACAACATACCTCATATCAAGGATAGATCCCTTGAAGTATATCTTTCAAAAGCCTATGCCCACTGGCAAGCTGGCTAAGTGGAAAATCCTGCTGAGTGAGTTTGACATCGTCTATGTGACTCAGAAAGCAGTCAAGGGACAGGCATTGGCAGATCATCTTGCTGAAAATCCTGTAGGAGGAGAATACGAACCCCTGAAAATGTATTTTACTGATGAAGAAGTGATGTTCATAGGAGAAGACGTTGTTGAAGCCTATGATAGTTGGAGGATGTTCTTTACGGAGCAGCAAATTTCAAAGGAGTTGGCATTGGAGCGGTCTTAGTATTAGAAACCGGCCAACATTATCCGGTATCTGCCAAACTCAGATTTCCTTACACCAACAACATGGCAGAGTATGAAGCCTGCATACTAGGGCTCAACATGGCCATCGACATGAAAATTCATGAGTTGCTAGTTATCGGAGATTCCGATTTGCTTATACACCAGGTACAAGGAGAATGGGCTACCAAGAATTCCAAGATACTGCCGTGTCTGCACCATGTGCAGGAATTGAGAACGAGGTTCACAAAAACAAAATTTCGGCATGTTCCCAGGATTCAGAATGAGATTGCCAATGCATTGGCCTTCTTGTCATCCAAGATATAACATCTAGATAAGAACTTCATTGATCCTATTCCGGTGAAAATTCATAACCAACGGGCATATTGTGCCCATGTTGAAGAAGAAGCAGACGGGAAACCTTGGTTCCACGACATCAAGGAATACATGGCTAAGTGAGAGTACCCGGAGCATGCAGATCATACCTAGAAACGCACGCTTCAGAGGTTGTTCAATAGTTTCTTTCATAGCGGAGGAACCCTGTACAGGAGAACTCCTGATTTGGGATTACTGAGATGTATCGACGCAAAAGAAAGCTTCTAAACTACTTGAAGAAATACATGCTGGGACCTGTGGCCCACATATGAATGGCTTTGTCTTGGCCAAAAAGATACTCAGAGCCAGTTATTTCTGGATGACCATGGAAACAGGCTGCATCCAGTATGTCCAGAAATGTTACCAATGTCAGGTACATGCAGAGATGATAAAGGTACCCCCGAACGAGCTCAATGCAACAAGCTCACTTTGACTGTTCGCCGCCTGGGGAATGGATTTCATTAGACCGATTGAGCCCACCGCCTCAAATGGACACAGGTTTATCTTGGTAGTTATTGATTACTTCACCAAATGGGTCGAAGCAGCATCTTACAGAGCCACGACTAAGAAAGTCGTGGCAGACTTTGTCCGCGACCGGATTGTTTGTCGATTCGGAGTTCCAGAATCAATCATCACTGACAATGCCTCCAATCTCAAAAGTGATCTAATGAAGGACATGTGCGAGACTTTCAAAATCAAGCACAAGAATTCCACAACCTATAGACCTCAGATGAATGGAGCTGTAGAAGCCGCCAATAAAAATATGAAAAAGATACTGAGAAAGATGGTAGAAAATCACAAACAGTGGCACGAAAAGCTGTCATTTTCCTTATTGGGATACCGCACCACAGTACGCACATCAACCGGAGCAACTCCCTACTTGTTGGTTTATGGTACATAAGCTGTCATTCCGGCCGAAGTGGAGATTCATTCCTTTAGAATCATACAAGAAGCTAAGCTCAATGACACAGAATGGATAAAGATCTGTTATGAGCAGCTAGCCCTCATAGACAGAAAAAGGATAAATGTAGTATGTCATGGTCAACTCTATCAGAATAGAATGTCTAGAGCCTTCAACAAAAGAGTCAAGTCGAGACAGCTCACACCGAGGCAGCTGGTGTTGAAAAAGATCTTTCCGCATCAACATGAGGCCAAAGGGAAATTCTCTCCTAACTGGCAAGGTCCGTATATGGTCCACAGAGTACTAACAGGAGGAGCTCTCATACTTGCATAAATAGACGGGGAAGTCTGGCCAAAACCGATCAACTCAGATACAATCAAGCGATACTATGTGTAACTCTTTAAGCTTTTCTCAAATAATGTAAATTGAACTACGCTCGACCTGATTCCTGTTTAAGAGGGGATACGTAGGTAGCCCTGTGGGTTCGGTCACAATTCAATAAAAATCTTATTTTCCCCGCAACCAGAAACTGGGGCAGAATTTTGAGGAGGACCCTCAAAATTCTGAAGCAAGTTCAGCCGATCACAACATGTACAACAGTCATATATTTCAATCCATCTAACTGGGGCAGAATTTTGAGGAGGACCCTCAAAATTCCGTAGCACGGGAGGTTGCAATGTATCGGATCTTGTCGCGGTCATCGGTTCATCTAAAATTCTTAATATATATATATTTTACTATGTCTTTGCAAAACTATACATGCCTGCTTGAAAAATGGCTATGTTTAGCAAACGCTACCCCAATGATTTGAACAGGATCTTCGAACCAAGCGAAGCAAGTCGGGCAAGTCGACAGAGGCACGAACCGACCCCCCTCCTTGACAGAACTCACGATTTTTCTTTGGATGCAGGAACAAAGGATAAACATGCCTCGAAGTCACAGCCTTCACAGCAATCACAATACTGAAATCTGCTACCAGCTAAGAAATTCTGCTACTCTTTGCTATTTGTTCTATTTTTCTGCATAAGGCTAAACGCTGCCTTAATTCGCATGAGGCTAATCTCTGCCTTCATTTGCATAAGGCTAATCTCTGCCTTCCCCTGCATGGGACTAAGACCTATGCCGCATCTTGCATGAGGTTAAGCTCTACTTCCACACTTGCATAAGGATAATCTCTGCTTTCATCTTGCATGAGGTTAAGCTCTACCACCACCCTTGCATAAGGCTAATCTCTGCCTTCCCCTGCATGGGACTAAGCCCTGTCCCGCATCTTGCATAAGGCTAATTTCTTCCTTCCCTTGCATAAGGCTACTCTCTGCCTTCATTTGCATGGGACTAAGCCCTGTCCCGCATCTTGCATGAGGTTAAGCTCTACCACCACCCTTGCATAAGGCTAATCTCTGCCTTCCCCTGCATGGGACTAAGCCCTGTCCCGCATCTTGCATGAGGTTAAGCTCTACCTCCACACTTGCATAAGGATAATCTCATCCTTCATCTACATGAGGCTAAGCCCTGCCTCCACATTTGCATAAGGATAATCTCTACCTTCATCTGCATAGTACTAAGCCTTTTCCCGCATCTTGAATGAGACTAAACTCTGTCTCCATACCTGCACGAGGCTAAGCTCTACCTCTTACGTTCTTTCACCGAGACTAAGCATTGTCTCTCCGACACAATCTACTTTGCTCTTCTTTCGGGCTAAGCTCTGTCCTCGGCTTCACAAGACTAAGCCTTGTCTTGTTGACATCATATTATTTCATTTCATGGGCTGAAATATCGACAACTCATCCAAAGGCGTCATAGTCTAAAGGCATCATCCTCATAGCCGGAAGACACCATGTCATGGCCCGAGGATCTCTCAAATTTGCATATCATTATTCAAAGGCATCATAGTTAGGAGGCACCATCTTCATGGCCCGAGAACATCATTTCATGGCCTGCGAATATCCTACTGAACAACTCATGGCCCAGGACATCATGGTCTAAGGACGTCATCCTTAACCGTCCGAAGACAACTTTCATAGTCCAAAGGGAACCTGCATCATGTTTAAATTTCCGCACAATATATGCTCGTAGTATCTCTATTCACAAGTGACCCGACATGTAACTACTATCCCAGCATGAGCGATCTCACTCCAGTTCCTTCAGTTATCTCAAAACTTGACTTCTCTCATAAACCATTCTTTCACATATCCTGAGATATTGCGTCCGTTCTTGCGATGACTTCATCGGTATATTTCGCTGATGAATCCAGAATTACACACGGCCTGATTCCTGTAAAACCAGGGATATATAGGCAGCTCAAAAGCAGAGTGTGGCCTAAATCTCTCAAACCGTCTCGTTCGGTCAAAATTGGCCATCATATCTTTACCCGACAGCTCTTTCATCCTTTTCGGGTAAAGAGAGACAGTTGTTGATACCCAATTTTTGCCAAAATAACTTTTTTAAAATGCATATATGTCTTCAAAATCATGCATTAGCATCAATTGGTATTTTTCCACCATTTTTATATTTTTTTAATTAATTTGTCTAGTATTTTATTTCTAATGAATAATTACCAAGTTGCATGAAAAATAATTTTAAAGCATTCCTTGATTTAATTTACTATTTACGGTCCTATTAAGTCCAAACTATTCCATAAATAGCCAAATTGGCACATTTTGGGTATAATTGCAATAACTTTGCAATTATAGCCCATGCATATAATTTTTGCATTATTTTTAGCAGAAATTAGTCCTTTGTATTTTAAATACTAAATAAACATTTTAAAAACATTTCTATGCATAAAATTCATTTTTATAATGAGTAATTATTTTACAAATTAGTTTAATTAATTTATTTGGGGTATTTAACAAATGGCCTTATTTAATTTCAATTTTAGCCTAATTAATTAGGCCAAAATACCTTTTAAAACCAGCCCAAAAGACCCCAGACCCAACCTCTTACCTACCCGACCCAAGCCTTGTTGAATCCTGGCCGTTCGTCATTTTTGATCAACGACCCAGATTATTTCTACCATAATTAAACCTAAACTACCCCCTCCCAAACCCCTCATTTCCCTCCTCTCACCCGCCGTCACCCCTTCCCCCTCCCTCTCAGATGCTTTCTAATCCTAACCCTAACTCCCCTCATCGTCACTCATCCATCGCCGACCATGGTGGTTTCTCACCACCCTAAAGCCTCTAATGGCTCTCCTATGCTGGGTACTGCCGTCTCTAAGGTCCTCAAGGGACCAGGGTCAGTCCACTTACGACTATGGTTCTTTCTTGCCTGTTTCAGGCCATTCTAGCTCGATTTTGAGTAAGAGTTTCTTATCTTCGTCTCAAACCTATGGGTTTCTAAGCCTATATCTCCATCTCTGTGTTATTTTGTAAAACCCTAATTTCATCTCTTGAACTTCTCAAATCTGTACAGATCTGAGATGGGTCAAACTTATTTTCACATTGTTTTTACAAAGATTTTCTAGTTTTTTGAGTTGCTTTTCATTTTCCTAAACTAGGGTTTCCTGAAAATCTTTTTCCTCAAAAACGTTTTCTGACAATATGTGTTTAATCTTCTATTTTTATGTGTTTTGACTGATTATGTTGAGTTTGCCTCAACCCTAACTAGTTTATGCTAACACTCCCAATTTTTGACATTTTCATTTGGGTTCTGAGTTTGACCGTATTACTTGTGCACTATTTTCATTCCATGCTTTGATTTTCATGATTTTCCTTTAGCTTAATTCGATGTCTTGTGATTTTTACCCTAATATGTCTCTGTTAGGGTTTTGTGATTCGATTCTTGATTGATTCTATGTGTGTACACTTGGCTTATCTGTTTATTCATGGAAACCTATATTTTTTCCTTAAATCAGTATTATTTTTAGTCGTTGATTCATTGATTTGCTATGTTGATACCTATGTGCCGATTTCTCGATTATTTCCCTATTTTTACACCTTTTAATTACTTTCTTGCCTTATTTGGATTAACTGTGATACTTACAGATTCTTCAAAATTGTTTCCTCAATTAAACTCCTGTTTATTTACCCCTAATTGCCTACTATGTACCTAAGTCTTACTTGATTTCTTTTCTTGAATATTTGTCCTGCTCTTTACCATTAATTGATTACCCCTTAATTAGGGGAGACTTTGCTGACTTTATGTATGACTGATTTCCCTAATTGCTGCACAATTGATTCTTTACCTTATTCTGTTTGACTCTCAACTGCTATATATACTCTCCTCTATTATCACTTCTAGACAGGAAGACGAGTTCAAAAAAACTCTCTTACACTCAAAAGATCTCTTTGTTCTTCTTTGTTACTTGCAAATTTTCACTAACCTAGCCGGTTGTAAGCCAATGTTAGCTATTTCACCACATCTGCATTATACTCTGTGTTTTCTCTCCTTAACTGGTACGTCCTAATTCAATTTCAAAGTCCAACACTCTATGTGTTTCATTGCTGTTTAGTTCAGTAGTTATAATTTCCAATCCTGTTCCTTGTTTACTATCATGTTGCTCAATATGTGACTAGCATGTCTAATTACATTTCTTAATTACTATTTCACCTAGCATGTCTGAATTTGGCTCTGTCAAAACTTGTGATTAGTATGTCTTATTCTGCCTACTGCTTTATCTAACATGTTTCAATCTGCTTGTTCTGTATGTCAGCTTGTTTGAACTAGGAATACTTATGATGGTTGGCCCATCTGTTTACTTAGGTTCATGCTTAATCTGCTTTTCTAAGTTGTCTAGTATCTCAAGGTAACTCTGGTTCTGTGCTTAACCTATCAAGTGTAATATGCTTCTCCCATGACTGTTCTGTGATCCTTGCTCTATGTCTCTACCACCAATTCTCTGACTAACTTCTTAATCCTTTGAAACTATTGAAAACTTCTGTGCATCCTGTTGTTTATGTGCTGCTACTATACACTGATGTATATTCTATGTGTCCTCAATTCCCCATTACCCCTGTGTGAAAGTTGAGTGATGCAAGACCTAATTGTTCTAGGCCATTGGCTGATTTTCAAAGGTGTTTTATACAGTTCTCAAACTGTTTTACTACTAATTCAGTTCCTATTTTTTTAAAAACCTCGTTACTTATAGAGTCATTTCTCTACTGTTTTCCTGTAAAAACTTTTCAAAACTATGTCAAGCACTCTCACTTTACTCTTAAGTCCCTAGGTTCTGCCCCTCCAGTGTGTGCACTCCCTTGGGATCCTCTTGAGATCTCTTTGAATTCTGACACACTGGGGCTGGCCATTCCACACTGCATTGCCCATGATCCTTGAGGTCCTTAGGGAACTCTGACACACCTGGACATGAAATTTGCTATGAAATCCTTGGCATTTGAGATTACTGAAGGCCTGGTATTCTCAGGTTGTATTTGGGCCTGCTTCAGGCTCCCTATAGTTTAATTTCCACTTCATTTATGTAATTCATTCAACCATTGGTCTGTAATAATTTATTGTAAACAGATATTGGGGTGATTAGTGAAAAATGAGGGTAGTTGTATAGTACTGTGGGGTACAACTGGGTAGAAACCATGCTTCTAGGTTTTATATTCTGCAAATATGCATTAGAAGCCATGTTCTAGATTAATGTGTCCATGCAAACCATGTTAAATCTGCACTAGATATCCTGTTTTAGGGCTTCACGTTTATTGCTTCAGCATACTACGTAACATTATTCCATGCTTCAATTTTGCGTAAATAATTCCACTTAGAAATCCTGCTATTAGGTTAGTAACCTCGCCTTAATAAACTATCATCCCTGTATGCATTAGATACCATATTTTAGGAACTCTGTTTGCATTTGTATGAACACATCTATTTTGATTAAAATAAGTAACGGACCTTGGAAAGGTATAAAAACAGCCTCCACATATAGATTTCATGTTTCTGAACATAAATTGGTACAAATCACCCTTTTAGGTCAGTATCACCTAGAACAACATGTTTATAGGTTAAACAACTTCTAAACCGGTTAACAATTCTTGTAATTGTGATTGCATGCAGTCCCACACCTAGGCAAGCCTTAGGTAATTAATCTCTAAATAAAAGCTGGAAACTGCGTTTTGATTGTGTTAAACCAGTTTATGTTTTACAGGACCTTAAAATCAGTAGGCAAACTAATTAGATTCCTGCCATTGAGTTTGTGAAACAATATTCTGTATATTAATGTTCACCCAGACATCCTGTCCTAGGATTCTTTCTAAAAACTACCTGTATTTGTGTTTGAGACGTGCTGTTTATTTGTCTATATACATGTGGAGGTAAACATGAGCCTTTTAACCGCTTCTTTATCTATTTGTTTGTCCTACTTGTTATTATTTATCGCCTAGATTTTTCCCTTTTAAATACCTTAGGGGGTTGTCTAGAACTGCTCAGATTTAGAAGTCCTAAACTCATCCGGGACCACAAGGAAGGGACGGGTAACAACACGCTTAGAGTTCGTTAAATAAAAAACTCGCTTAAATAACCACTAAGGGGTGGGATAATGGGTAGAAAAAGGATATGATGACCTGTGCGCTAATGCAATGTGTAGCCCCTCATCGAGGAGTGATTACCGGGCATTGCATGGATATGATCTATAGGATAAATAACTTAGGACCCCTTTTACCCAATTACATATGTGTGCGTAGATTGTCTATTTGCTACTTGATTAATTCACAAAGTATGTTTGGACGAGACCCACAGTTGTGGACTTCGAGGGGTGCCTAACACCTTCCCCTTGAAGTAACTTCAAGCCCTTACCCAATCTCTGGTTATATAATTAGTGTCATAAATGCCCCGTAGTAGGTGCCCTAACGCACCTTAATTCGTTAGGTGACGACTCTTCAAATTCCTTATATCCCTCTTCCCAAAAGGAAACGAGTTGTCCCAATAATGTCAAAAACCCTGACTAATCGAAAAGGAGAAGAAAAAGGGGGGCGCGACAGCATGGCGACTCTGCTGGGGAATCTTGGTTTTTACCATAACAAGATGCTTTGTGAATTAGTATACATGTGTCTTACTTTGTTAATACCTGCACCCTTTCCTTTTCCTCTTTATGAGCAATTAATTGTTTACTTTCCCAAGTATTTATTTTTCCAAAATGAAACTAACATGTTTCTTTGTTTTCTTCTGTAACCACTTTCAATTATAACTGTTGCATTTATTGCTTTCATAATGTGCAAATACGTGACAACATGTTTTTTATTTCTTATTTATTGCTACATAATCACGCTCAACATCATACTTCACTCGTTCCTATACAAATCCTATAGCAACGCTTGATGAGTGGTTGCCCTCTTCCAATTTATATCACCTCTTAAATTCGGAAAGGTTTATTTGCGGTAAAACCAGTTGATCAACGGTGCAGTCGATGGTTCCATGCCTTTCGCCCTCGAGTTATCCGCTCGAGGGTACCATTCTAGACCCCATAGAAACCTTACTCTTGTTATATTTTGCATTCATCATGGTCAAACCTAGCCGGGTTAATGTGTTGTCCGCACAATAACCCTTTAGGACAAGCCTTATCCAAAGTCCACCGGGGTTTTCATAATCCCAACGGACGCAATCACGTTCTGTGCATTAATTTGGAGAACTAGATGCCTATATGCTAATCATAAGTGTATAAATAGTCGAGTCTGGTGGGGGGAACGGGTCTAATCATTTTATCTTGTAGAAAATGAGGCACGAAGTCCCCAGATTTGGTATGGTCAGCAATATCCCACCAATGCTCCTAGATTGGTGGGAAGACCTTCCTTCAAGTGATAAGAAACACGTGAAGAAGCATCTGGGTAATTTTCCCAGTTATTTTCTTAAGTAAAAAACAGAATGTTATTTCGGGATTTCCACTTCTTCATCAACTACTTCTCCTCCAAAGCCCCATTGACGACCTCCAAGCTAGTTTTCCCTCCATAACCACTTGGGTAAGTGTTCCTAACACCAATCTCTTCAAATATTTCTTCCCTAATCACTAGAATCTAGGTCTAAAAACATGAAATCAAAGTAGAAATTAGGGGTTTAGGGTAGAGTTAGGGTTTATGGGATTTTGGGTAATTCAACCTCAATTTGGGGTCGGATTTCAAAACAAATCATATATTTGAACTCGTGGGGGTATGGGTAATCGGGTTTTGATCCGAGCCTCGTGTTTGGTCTAGGAATTAAGGTGCCACAGGCTGATCTCGGAGGAGAACTGCCCGTCAACCCAGTCAATGTCAGTTCACACGTTTCTCTGAATGCGGACTTAGGCGCATAACCCGAAGGGAGTGTACGCAAAGAAGGACTAACTGATGGCCGAGGTACACAGGGCAGAGGAGACATAACCAAGTAATATTTGAAATGCTTCAAGCTCAACAAACTGCCATTGCTCAGTTCGTCCTTCTTTGCGTAATCAGCAAATAACTCCAAATAGGGTCGAGCAGGAGACCACTCGCCGTACCGAGCCAATATCAGAAAGATCGGGTGATAACACATCGGCAATCATTCCTGCTGTAATGAAAATGCTCGAGGAGCTCACTAAGAGAATTGAATCAAGAGAGATGAAAATCGAAGCTAATGATAAAAAGGTGGAGACTTACAACTCCTGAGTTGACCATATACCGGAGGCATAACCGATCTTGAAAGGAATAGATTCGAAGAAGTTCTTGCGAAAACTATTCCCTCTAAGTGCGGCTCCGAAGCCCATTCCAAAGAAGTTTTGTATGCCTGACATAACCAAATATAATGGGACCACTGACCCCAATGAGCATGCTACCTCTTACACATGCGCCATTAAGGGTAATGATTTGGAGAATGACAAAATCGAGTCTATGTTGCTGAAAACATTCGGAGAGACCCTGTCAAAAGGAGCAATGATTTGGTATCAACACCTGCCACCAAATTCCATCGATTCATTTGCCATGTTGGCGGATTCTTTCGTAAAAGCACACGTCGGGTCCATAAAGGTTGCAACAAGGAAATCAGACCTCTTCAAAGTGAGACAGAGGGATAACCAGATGCTAAGGGAGTTCGTGTCTCGATTCCAAATTGAACGCATGGAGTTTCCACCGTTCATAGATGATTGGGTCGTTCAAGCTTTCACCCAAAGGTTGAATGAACGGAGTTCCATAGCATCACGTCAGTTGAAATAAAATTTGACCGAGTATCCAAGTTGTAATTTGGGCAGATGTTCACAACCGATATCAATCGAAGATCAGGGTAGAAAATGACCAGTTGGGAGCCCCTTACGGTTCAGTACATCCAAACGGGTCGACAGGTAAAAATCATAGGGACGTCGATAGAGAGCCAAGGTCGAATAAAGGTCAGTACCAGCCATATATTGCAGATCGAAGGAATAACGGCCCGAGACGCAACTATGCCCGTAATGATCGAAGAAGCGATCGAGGATAGAATTCTCGGGGACTTATGAGTAAAAGTGGCTTCGACGAGTATGCATATCCCACAGAAGCACCACGACTATCAGAGTATAATTTCAACATCGATGCATCCGGGATTGTATCGCCTATCGGAAGGATCAAAGAAACTAGGTGGCCCTTACCTATACATACCGATCCTTCTCAAAGGAACTCAAATTTAATGTGTAAGTATCATGGCACACATGGTCATAAGATTGAAGATTTCAGGCAGCTGAAGGAGAAGGTAGCTCGATTATTCAACGCAGGCCATCTTCACGATTTCCTCAGCGATCGAGCTAAGAATCACTTCAGGGAAAGAGACACCAACAGAAAGAATGAACAAGAAGAACCTCAACATGTCATTCATATGATCGACCGGGGGGGGAGGGGGGTCGACGTTCCACAAGGACCTATATTCAAATGCACTAAGGTGTCTATCATCAAAGAGAAATGGACTCGAGACTATGTGACCGAAGTCACTTTATCATTCAATGACGAAGAAGCAGAAGGCATTTCTCAGCCACACAACGGCGCTCTGATAATTTCTATCTTGTTAATAAAATTCAAGTTAAGCGTGTTCTAGTGGATCCAGGTAGCTCGACAAACATCATCAGATCGAGGGTCATGGAGCAGCTCGGCCTGTAGGACCGAAGTGTACCTGCATCTCGAGTCCTAAACAGCTTTAATATGGCCAGTGAAACGATTAAGGGGGAGATTATCCTGCCAGAGAACGTGGCCGGGACTATCCAAGATACTAAATTCCATGTCATTGAAGGCGAGTTGAGATATAATGCACTGCTCGGAAGGCCCTGGATCCACAACATGAGGGCACTACTGTAAAGACCCGTAAAATTTCTTGCTTAAAATAATGCCCGAATAAGTCCCCGAGTTGTTATCTCTGAGGAAACCCTTAAATCGGACCTTGATTTTTGTAAAAGTACCCCGGGAAGTGGAAGAACTTAATTTTTTCCAGAAATTGGGTGTTATGCGACGCACTATGCGATCGCATAACGTGTATGCGGACCGCATAGTGGCCGCATACACGGGCAGATCACTGCCCAACTGAAGGGGTGTTATGCGACGCATAATGCGATCGCATAACATGTATGCGGACCGCATATTGGTCGCATACCTGGGCAGAATGTTTTCAGAATTTGGCCCACATGGGGGCCATTCTGCGGTCCAATATGCGAACCGCATGTCAGGAATGCAATCAAATTCCTGACCGCATATTCGACACGGTCTTTTAATTTTCTAAAATTATATACCCGACCCCAGTTTCATTTAACCCCGGCCCCCTTTAATGTTAACAAGATTTATGAAGAAAATAGAGAGAAGGAAATGAGAGTTATTGAGAGAGGAAGTGGTCCTTTCATTAAAGTGATTTTCAAGGTCTCTCAGGCTCGGTATTTCGAGTAATCTCCTTCTTCCCCATTCTAGCAGGTAAGGGTTCCCAATCCCGTTTTTCCATAAATTTTCTGATTTTAAACGAAAGGAGGGTTGGCATGGATTGACTCTTGAAAATATTAACTAAGAACTTGCATGCATGTTTAATAATGGTGGTAATCTAGTAAGAAGGAGTGGGTTGGGGTAAACTTCACTAAGATAAGGTTGGTAATCTAATGGGTTCACCTAGTGTTTGGAAAAATGCTTGAGAGAGAGTCCGAATTGCATGCATGACTTTCAATTCTGAGTTGAATATGTTTAATTGTGAACTAGATTGATGGTACTAGTCGGTTCGGTGATTGTGAGTAAAAGTTAAAAAGGGAAACTCGACTCCAGGTATGTATGGCTAATTTTTAACCCTTGTAGAATCTTCTCGTTGGTGTTCGAGCATATGGTATGTGTACTTCGTTTGAGATTATGTGAATTGATCGTTCTAATGTGTTGAGACGTAAGATTCTATTCTCTGATTGTCTTAGCTGATTACCATACTCCCGTGCCATGCGAAGTTGTGAAAATGGTGATTCCTTGTGCTTACTCTATCACGTGCAAAGCTCGTTAACTGTTGAACACCTCGGTATGAAAGGATGTACTACCAAACTAAAGAAATGATAACAAATCCAATTGTTGAATGTATTTAAGTGCTAAATGCTGCGTAGTAAATAATGGAAAGGAAACGTGGATAACTAATAGAGCTTTATATTGATGGCATACTGTATATGATTCACTGTTGGAGAAAGATTTCTGTGGCCGTGATTCCATATGGTTATTTGGCTGTTATGAATGAATATCCTTGATGATGAGAATCTTTGTGATTAACTCGTTGGTTGATATGAACTTATGTTCTTCATGATGAAGATCCTTGTGATTTAAATTGGTGGTGATTGTTAATTGTCCGGTGGGATCGGGTTGCACGCCGCAACACGGAGTAATAAGGGTGGACGAGGTAATAAGTGTGAGAGAAGGTGATAAGGGTGGCCGAGGTAATAAGGATGGAATGTGATCATTATCACTATTGAAATGAAAATCTATGAGACTCTTGAATATGGAGGTGTTGGAAAGAAAAAGGGGAATTTGTGAAACTCTTGAATTTGGTTATTTTGATTTCTGTGAAATGCTTGATGGATTCTATTAACTGTCTCTTATCTGTGTACTGCTTGATTGTACTTGGGGTAAAGTTTGTTCATACATACTAGTACTATTCCACAGTGCTAACGTCCCTTTTGCCGGGGGCGCTACATCTTTTATATGGATGTAGGTGGTTCTGCAGCAGGTAGTTAGCCCGCCGTTTGTGGTGCCTCCTCTTCATCTCCTCAGTAGTTGTGGTGAGCCCCTCTTCTCCTCGGAGCTGTGTGCGGATTATATCACCCTCTTTTGCTTATGTTCTAAAAGTATAGCCGGGGCCTTGTTACCGGCAAGTTATGTAAAATCCCTAGTATTCGTAGAGGCTCCGTAGACACAATATGGGTAGTGTATATATGTATTTTTGGGTAGTAGCAATACGTACTCGGAACCGTGGATCAGGTTGGAAAGTTATGTATGTATTATGTATGTTTGAATATTAGTCGTTGGCATGTTAAAAGAGGAAACAATGGAGATATGTTGTAAGACGTACTTTGNAAATCCAGGTCCACTTGACTGGGATCACCCGGTGAGGCGCCGGTCACGTCCCTCGATTTTGGGGCGTGACAAACTTGGTATCAGAGCCTAAGGTTTTAAAAGTGTCCTAAACGTCTCGGAGCCGTGTCTAGTAGAGCCCTTCTTATCGGTGTGTTGTCGACCACATCCATAATTAGGGGGCTGCATGGACATTTAGGAAAATACCCTTTCATTGTTATTATATATCGTGCGACGGAGTGAAATGTGAGAATGTCTTTATCTAATTCGTGCATTGTCCTAATTTTCAGTAGATGGCGCCCAAGAAGAGAGCTCGACTTGGCCTAGAGGCCAATGCCACCCCGAGTGTGGCCACACATCTTTTATCTGATGGTGCGGGTGAGAATGATTCCCGGACCCTGAATTTGACGGACTCTTCTGTGCCAGGCCAGTCTTTCCCTATTCCTGCTCCAGCGGAGCGTACTAAAATCCCTCCCGCTGATGTTCCTAATCCTTCTTCAGTTCTAGCTTCCGGTCCCAGTATTTCTGATGGGGACCTCAGGGGGGTATTCAGATGTTGACTCAGTTAGTGGCCTCCCAGGCCCAAAGATCTCAGGCTGCCCATGCGTCCTCTAGCGAGCGAAGGGATTCTTCAGGTTCTAGGATCAACCAGTTTCTGCGGTTAGCCCCTCCAGAGTTCACACGCACCGATCCCGAGGACGATCCTCAAGATTTTATAGATGAAATGTACAAGACTCTCCGGGTTATGAAGGCTGCTGAAATAGAGGGATTTGAGTTGGCTTCCTATCGTCTAAAGGGGGCATCATATTCGTGGTTTGAGATGTGGGAGAGTTCCCGTGGAGAGGGGAGCCCTCCGGCGAGGTGGGTCGAGTTCGTAGATGCCTTCATGGACCATTTCTTGTCTACCGAGACTATGACAGCCCGTGCTGTAGAGTTTGAGGTCCTTAAGTAGGGCCACATGAGTGTGTGGGAGTACCATATGGAGTTATTGCACTTGTAAAAGTATGCTACCCACATGATGCCGACTATGGAGGCCAGAGTTCGTCGGTTTGTTCGGGGCCTTGGTCCCTTGGTTGTCAATGAGGCTACTACAGCTGCTTTGCATTCGGATATGAACTACGGGAAGATTGTGGGTTTTGCCCAGGCTACAGAGGCACGAAAATTGAAGATAAGGTCAGAGAGGAAGAGTAGTAGTAGGGCCCGGTCAGCGGTCAACCTTGGGAACTCGGTTGGAAGTGGGAGATCAGCCCTTGGGAGAGGGTCATCAGGACCATCTCAGTCCTATGCTCAGTCCTCAGCTAGTGCGCCGCTATTAGGGCATAGTTATCAGCAGGGAGGTCGCTTGGGGCTCGATTCAGATAGCAAGGGTCCCACCAGTCAGGTCGTTCTGGTTTGAGGTATCAGCAGCAGCGGAGGGCCCCATGCCCTAAGTGTGGGAGGTCCCATCATGAGCCATGTTACTTGGATATTCCGGTATGCTTCAGATGCGGAGTGAGAGGTCATACCCAGTGGAATTGTCGTGCGCCCAGTCAGGGCACGGGTAGGGGCACTACTCAGCCGTCCGGTTCTTCAGCCGCTACATCTTCAGCAAGCCCTCAAGCTCCAGCAGGGCGCGGTGCAGCTAGGGGTAGAGCACGGGGTCAAGGGGGACCCAGTCGGTTCTATGCCTTGAGTGGTCGCAAGAGCGCGGAGGCTTCTCCAGATGTTGTCACAGGTATTCTATCTGTGAAAATGTTTAATGTTTATGCTCTTATTGATCCGGGGTCCTCTTTGTCATATGTTACACCATTTATTGCTTCGAGTTTCGTGATAAAACCCGAACAACTTCTTGAGCCGTTCTCAGTATCGACTCCGGTTGGTGATTTCATTATGGCCGTGCGAGTTTATAGGAATTGTGTTGTCACGGTGTGTGGTCGAGATACCACGGCCGATCTTATTGAATTAAAGATGTTAGATTTTGATGTTATCATGGGAATTGATTGGCTTTACTCGTGCTTTGCTAAACTCGACAGCCGAACCTGAATTATGAGGCTCGAATTTCCTAACGAGCCCGTCATTGAAGGGAAAGGGAATGATGTCGTGCCAAAGGGTAGGCTTATTTCCTATATTAAGGCCTCCAAATGATCAGGAAAGGATGCATCTATCATTTAGTCTGGGTTGCGGACACCGCTTCAGAGGTGCCTGCTCCCGAGTCTGTGCCGGTTGTGAATGAGTTTCTGGGAGTGTTTCCGGATGAGTTACCTGGGATTCCGCCAGATAGAGAGATTGATTTCGGGATTGACGTATTGCCAGATACGCATCCAATATCTAGTCCACCGTACAGAATGGCACCAGCAGAATTGAGAGAGTTAAAGGAGCAATTGAAAGATCTATTAGAAAAAGGTTTCATTCGTCCAAGTGTGTCGCCTTGGGGCGCACCGGTTCTTTTAAAAGATGGATCGCTTCAAATGTGTATTGATTATCGGCAACTCAACAATGTCACAATCAAGAATAAATATCCACTGCCTCGGATAGATGATTTGTTCGATCAGTTGCAAGGTGCTAGGTTCTTCTCAAAGATTGATTTACGGTCAGGGTACCACCAGTTAAAGATCAGGGCACATGATATTCCTAAGACCGCCTTCAGGACTCGTTAATGCCATTTTGAATTTTTGGTAATGTCTTTTGGGCTAACCAACGCCCCAGCAGCTTTTATGGATCTTATGAATCGGGTTTTCAAGCCGTTTCTTGACTCCTTCGTGATAGTTTTCATTGATGATATCCTTGTTTATTCGCGAAGTCAGGAAGATCATGCTAATCACCTCAGGGCAGTTCTGCAGACTCTTCATCAGCACCGCCTGTATGCTAAATTTTTGAAATGTGAGTTCTGGCTAGAATCGGTCGCGTTTTTTGGTCATGTAGTCTCTATGGAAGGGATTCAAGTTGATCCCCAAAAGATTGCAGCAGTGAAAGATTGTCCTAGACCAACGACCCAGACATAGATTCGTAGTTTCTTGGGTCTAGCTGGGTATTATCGGAGATTTGTGGAGGGATTCTCTACTCTCGCCTCCCCATTGACTAAGCTGACGCGGAAAGTAGTTAAGTTTCAGTGGTCCGATGCTTGCGAAAAGAGTTTTCAAGAATTGAAGTCGAGATTGACTTCGGCACCGGTGTTAAGCTTGCCAGAAGGTTCGTAGGAATTCGTGGTTTATTGTGATGCGTTGAGAGTTGGTTTGGGGTGTGTGTTGATACAGCATGGTAAAGTTATAGCATATGCTTCAAGACAGCTCAAGAATCACGAGAATAATTATCCGTTGCATGATTAGGAGCTCGCACCGGTTGTGTTTGCATTGAAAATTTGGCGGCATTATCTTTATGGGGTCCATGTGGGTGTGTTCACAGACCACAAGAGCCTTCAGTACCTATTCAAACATAAGGAGTTGAATTTAAGGCAACGAAGGTGGTTAGAGTTTCTCAAAGATTATGTGTGAATATTTTGTACCATCCAGGAAAGGCGAATGTGGTAGCTGACGCTCTTAGTCGGAAATCCATGGGTAACTTAGCACATTTAGGGGCCGGTCAGAGGCCTTTGGCTTGAGAGGTTCATCAGTTGGCCAGTCTTGGGGTCTGTCTTTCAACCTTAGATGAGGGGAATGCCGTGGTGAGAAATGAAGCGGAGTCTTCGCTCGTAACGGAAGTCAAGGAAAAGCAATTCAGAGACCCAGAATTAACACAATTGAGGGAAGCAATTTTAAATCACAAGACTTCAGCGTTTTCACTCGGCAATGATGACGGTGTCTTGCGATGTCAGGGGAGAATATGTGTTCCAAATGTAGTTAGCCTCCGGGAGAGGGTAATGGCAGAGGCTCATAACTCCAGGTATTCTATTCACCCAGGTTCCACAAAAATGTATCACGATCTCAAGGAGACTTATTGGTGGAATGGTATGAAGAGGGGTGTGGCGGACTTGGTGTCTAGATGTTCGAATTGTCAGCAGGTGAAGGCCAAGCATCAGAGGCCCCGGTAGGCTGACTCAGCTTATGGAAATACCGATGTGGAAATGGGAGATGATCAACATGGACTTCGTGGTAGGGTTACCTCGCACTTAGCGCAAGTTTGGCTCAATTTGGGTGATAGTGGATCGACTCACGAAATCAGCTCACTTCTTGCCAGTCAAGTCCACCGATACTGCAGAATAGTACGCTCAGCTGTATATCAAGGAAATAGTCAGACTTCATGGCACTCCAGTTTCTATTATCTCGGATCGTGGGCCCCAGTTCACAGCTAAATTTTGGAGGAAATTTCAGCAAGGTCTGGGTACTCAGGTAAATCTCAGCATAGCTTTCCACCCACAGACAGACGTTCAAGCCGAGCGGGCTATTCAGACGCTTGAGGATATGTTGCGGTCTTGTGTTTCGGATTTCAAGGGTAGATGGGATGATCACTTGCCGCTTGTAGAGTTTGCTTACAATAACATCTTCCATGCTAGTATTCAGATGTCCCCGTTATCATGGGAATGGATTGGCTTTAGTCGTGCTTTGCTAAACTCGATTGCCGACCCAGATTTATGATGCTCGAATTTCCTAACGAGCCCGTCATTGAATGGAAAGGGAATGATGTCCTACCAAGGGGTAGGCTTATTTCCTATCTTAAGGCCTCCAAAATGACCAGGAAAGGATGCATCTATCATTTGGTCCGGGTTGCGGACACTGCTTCAGAGGTGCCTGCTCCCGAGTCCGTGCCGGTTGTGAATGAGTTTCTGGGAGTGTTTTCGGATGAGTTACCTGGGACTCCGCCAGATAGAGAGATTGATTTCGGGATTGACGTATTGCCAGATACGCATCCAATATCTATTCCACCGTACAGAATGGCGCCAGCAGAATTGAGAGAGTTAAAGGAGCAATTGAAAGATCTATTAGAAAAAGGTTTCATTCGTCCAAGCGTGTCGCCTTGGGGCTCACCGGTTCTTTTTGTCAGAAAGAAATATGGATTGCTTCGAATGTGTATTGATTATTGGCAACTCAACAAGGTCACCATCAAGAATAAATATCCACTGCCTCGGATAGATGATTTGTTCGATCAGTTGCAAGGTGCTAGGTTCTTCTCAAAGATTGATTTACGGTCAGGGTACCACCAGTTAAAGATCAGGGCACAGGATATTCCTAAGACCGCCTTCAGGACTCGTTATGGTCATTTTGAATTTCTGGTAATGTCTTTTGGGCTAACCAACGCCCCAACAGCTTTTATGGATCTTATGAATCGGGTTTTCAAGCCGTTTCTTGACTCCTTCGTGATAGTTTTCATTGATGATATCCTTGTTTATTCGCGAAGTCAGGAAGATCATGCTAATCACCTCAGGGCAGTTCTGCAGACTCTTCATCAGCACCGCCTGTATGCTAAATTTTTGAAATGTGAGTTTTGGCTAGAATCGGTCGCGTTTTTGGGTCATGTAGTCTCTAGGGAAGGAATTCAAGTTGATCCCCAAAANTCCTTGTTTATTCGCGAAGTCAGGAAGATCATGCTAATCACCTCAGGGCAGTTCTGCAGACTCTTCATCAGCACCGCCTGTATGCTAAATTTTTGAAATGTGAGTTTTTGCTAGAATCGGTCGCGGTTTTGGGTCATGTATTCTCTATGGAAGGGATTCAAGTTGATCCCCAAAAGATTGCAGCAGTGAAAGATTGACCTAGACCAACGACCCCGACAGATATTCGTAGTTTCTTGGGTCTAGCTGGGTATTATCGGAGATTTGTGGAGGGATTCTCTACTCTCGCCTCCCCATTGACTAAGCTGACGCAGAAAGTAGTTAAGTTTCAGTGGTCCGATGCTTGCGAAAAGCGTTTTCAGAAATTGAAGTCGAGATGGACTTCGGCATCGGTGTTAACCTTGCCAGAAGGTTCGGAGGAATTCGTGGTTTATTGTGATGCGTCGAGAGTTGGTTTGGGGTGTGTGTTGATGCATCATGGTAAAGTTATAGCATATGCTTCAAGACAACTCAAGAATCACGAGAAGAATTATCTGATGCATGATTTGGAGCTCTCAGCGGTTGTGTTTTCATTGAAAATTTGGCGAAATTATCTTTATGGGGGTCCATGTGGACGTGTTCACAGACCACAAGAGCCTTCAGTACCTATTCAAACAGAAGGAGTTGAATTTAAGGCAGCGAAGGTGGTTAGAGTTGCTCAAAGATTATGATATGAATATTTTGTACCATCTAGGAAAGGCGAATGTGGTAGGCGACGCTCTTAGTCGGAAATCCATGGGTAGCTTAGCACATTTAGGGGCCGGTTAGAGGCCTTTGGCTCGAGAGGTTCATCAGTTGGCCAGTCTTGGGGTCTGTCTTTCGACCTCAGATGAAGGGAATGCCGTGGTGAGAAATGGAGCGGAGTCTTCGCTCGTAACGGAAGTCAAGGAAAAGCAATTCAGAGACCCATCATTAACACAATTGAGGAAGAAATTTTAAATCACAAGACTTCAGCGTTTTCACTCGGCAATGATGACGGTGTCTTGCGATGTCAGGGGAGAATATGTGTTCCAAATGTAGATAGCCTCCGGGAGAGGGTAATGGCAGAGGCTCATAACTCCAGGTACTCTATTCACCCAGGTTCCACGAAAATGTATCACGATATCAAGGAGATTTATTAGTGGAATGGTATGAAGACGGGTGTGGCGGACTTGGTGTCTAGATGTTCGAATTGTCAGCAGGTGAAGGCCGAGCATCAGAGGCCCGGTGGGCTGACTCAGCTGATGGAAATACCGATGTGGAAATAGGAGATGATCAACATGGACTTCGTGGTAGGGTTACCTCGCACTCAGCGCAAATTCGACTAAATTTGGGTGATAGTGGATCGACTCACGAAATCAGTTCACTTCTTGCCAGTCAAGTCCACCGATACTGCAGAACAGTACGCTCAGCTGTATATCAAGGAAATAGTCAGACTTCATGGCACTCCAGTTTCTATTATCTCGGATTGAGGGGCCCAGTTCACAACTAACTTTTGGAGGAAATTTCAGCAAGGTCTGGGTACTCAGGTAAATCTCAGCACAGCTTTCCACCCACAGGCGGACGGTCAAGAGGAGCGGACTATTCAGACGCTTGAGGATATGTTGCGGTCTTGTGTTTTGGATTTCAAGGGTAGCTGGGATGATCACTTGCCGCTTGTAGAGTTTGATTACAATAACAACTTCCATGCTAGTATTCACATGGCCCCATTTGAGGCATTGTACGGAAGGAGATGTAGATCTCCGATCGGATGGTTTGAGGTTAGTGAGGCAGAATTGATAGGGCCAGATCTTGTGCACCAAGCTATGGAAAAAGTTAGAGTCATTCAGGAAAGGATGAAAACTGCTCAGAGTCGTCAGAAATCCTATGCGGATGTTCGTCGTAGAGATTTAGAGTTTCAAGTAGATGATTGGGTATTCTTGAAGGTATCTCCCATGAAGGGAGTCATGCGGTTCGGAAAGAAAGGGAAATTGAGCCCAAGGTATGTCGGGCCGTATCGGATCGCTCAAAGGATATGACAAGTCGCGTATAGGCTGGAATTGCCCCCTGAAATGTCATTAGTGCACCCGGTATTCCCCGTATATATGTTGAAGAAGGTAATTGGAGATCCTTCCGCCATCGTGCCAGTTGAGACCATTGAGGTTAGTGAAGAATTGTCNCCGCCATCGTGCCAGTTGAGACCATTGAGGTTAGTGAAGAAATGTCATATGAAGAAGTTCCGGTTGCCATTCTTGATAGGCAGGTCCGTATATTGAGAAACAAAGAGATTGCTTCTGTTAAAGTGTTGTGGAGAAGTCAACGAGTCGAGGAAGCCACGTGGGAAACATAGAAAGAAATGAAAGAAAAATACCCCCATCTGTTTGAGCAAGTGTAGTAGTGATCGTGCCGATCATGGTTCCAAGGCAATTTGATGTTATACTCAGACTCGTGCCAAGGCACCCTATTTTTCTTTCCTCTCCTAATTGCATTATTGTTGTAA